>VXAA01005466.1:6936-28019 GCA_013399115.1 Anseranas semipalmata
GGAGCTGCCGCCCGTGGGGGAGCCATGTTGGAGCAGTTTGGTCCTGAGGGATGGGTCCCGTGGTACGGACCCATATGGGAGCAGTTCTGGAAGAGCTGCAGCCTGTGGGCAGCCCCCGCAGGATCAGCTCAGGAAGGACGGCATCCCATGGGAGGGACCCCACGTGGAGCAGGGGCAGAGAGTGACCGTGAAGGAGCAGCAGATGATGAAGTGCTATGGGCAGACCACTAGCCCCATTTCCCATTCCCCTGTGCTGCTTTTGGGGAGGAAGTAGAAGAGAGTGCTTGGAGGGGGACGGAAGGTAGTTTTAGTGTGCTTGTAGTTTCTCACTGTTCTGGTCTGTTAGTAGTAGGCAATAAATAGCATTACTCTTCCCACACTGAGTCTGTTTTGTCCGTGACAGTAATTGGTGAGTGATCTCCCTGTTCTTATCTCAACCCCTAAGCCCTTTTTCATCGTATATTCTCCCCCTGTTCCTTTGAGGAGTGGGACAGAGATTGCAGTGTGGTGGAGTTTAGCTAGCCATCACTGTGATATCACTGCAGTTGGTGCAGCCTCATCTTGAATATTTTGTACAGTTCTGGGCTCCACACTACAAAAAGGATGTTAAGGTATTCAGAAGCATCCAGATTAGAGCAACAAAGCTGTAAAAAGACTGGAAGGCATGTCCTATGAGGAGAGGCTGAGGACACTTGGGTTGTTAAGTCTGGAGAAAAGAGGCTGAGAGGCGACCTCGTTGCTCTCTGCAACTTCCTGAGGAGAAGTGGAGAGAGAGGTACCAGTCTCTTCTCCTTGACAACTGAACACCGTATGCATGGGAGCGGCACAAAGCTGTACCAGGGGAGGTTCAGGCTGGATATCAGGAAAAGTTTCTGTACTGTGAAGGTGGTCCAACACTGGAACAAGCTTCCTAGAGAGGTGGTTGATGCCCCATTCATTTCAATGTTCAAGAGGCATTTGGAAAATGCCCTTAGTAACATGCTTTAACTGGTGGTTAGCCCTGAAGAGGTCAGGCTGTTGGACTAGATGATCTTTGAAGGTCCCTTCCAACTGAACTATTCTATTCTGTTTTACTCTATGCACAATTCCTTTCATTCACAAAATTATTCACTTTCAAAAATTGAAAAAGAAAACGTGCAAACTGCCAATAACACAATCATTTTCTCTGGAAGTGTAATTTTTTAGTGAAAGGCCATAGATCAAAGGAAAATTGCTATTAAGCTAAGTTGGGTGGAAAAACAATAAAACTTGACCAAATGCAAAATCTGTGTCTTTTGACACACAAATTTTGTACTGTGATGAATGACAGCAATAAAATTATACTTAACACCATGCAGTGTTTTTGCTGTTCAGAACAGAGAAGTAGAACTCACCTGCAGTTATGCTAAAATGAGTGGAACTTTCTGTTTACCTACCATTGCCTACTGGGCTTATTAGATGTGATGGAGGCAGTTGTATGTGTAATCCATGGTGTTGGGTTTATGTGGCAGGACTTTGGCAGTGGGGTGGGGCAGGGGGCTGCAGGGGTGGCCCCTGTGAGGAGAGACATGGGGCTGTCCCCATGTTGGATGAAAAAGGTTCCAGCCAGCTCCAAAAGGGACCTACTGCTGTACAAAATTGAGCTCATCAGAGACATTGGTGGTACATCTGTGATGACATATCTAAGAAAGGGTAAAAAATGCTGCGTGGCTGTAGCTGAGAGAAAGCAGTGAGAAAATGTAGATAGAAACAGCCCAACAGACACCAAAGTCAGAGAAGAAGTGGTCAGGGAGGAGGTGCTCCAGGCACTGAAGCAGAGATTCTGCTGCAGTCTGTGGAGAAGACCATGGTGAAACAGGCTGTCCACATGCAGCCATGGAGGACCATTTCTGAGCAGATATCCACACTGAAGCCTGTGGAAGATCCCATACTGTATCAGGTGGATGTGCTCTGAAGGAAGCTGCAGCCCATAGAGAGCACATGCAGAAGCAGGCTCCTGGCTTGAACTGCATCACACGGAGAAGACCCATGCTGGAGCAGTTCTTGAAGAATAGGAGCCTGTGGGACTATCAATGTTGGAGCAGCTTCTGAAGGATTGCATCCCATCGGAAGAGAGTGAGGAGGAAGCAGCAACAGAGAAAAAGTTATGGGCTTACTGCTACTTCCATTCCCCTATGCCTCTCAGAGAAGGCAGAGGGAGGTGGAAGAGTTCAGGAAGAAGGTTGACATTGGGGTGGGGGTGCTTGAAAGATGTTTTTATTTTTTGCCTGTTTCTATCTCAGTATCTTATTCTATTTTTAACTGGCAATAAATTACATTTATCTTTCAAAATCAAGTGTGTTTTCCCCATTACAGTAATAGGTGAGCAATGTCCCTGTCTTTGTCTCAATCCATGAGTTTCTTTCATCGAATTTTCTCCCCCTGTCCTGCTGAGGAAGGGGAGTGAGAGAGCGGAGTGGTGGGCACTTGGCAGCCGGACAAGGTTAACCCACCTCAGCCCTCTTCTCCTTAGGCAGAGCTACTCGAGAAATTCTGTGACAAAAATAATCCTTTCTTTCTGTGAATAAAAATATAGGTAGTAATAGTCTACCAGACCTAAGAGTAAAATAAGATTCACAACAATCCAAAGTCAAGTTGGGAAACACTAATCTAATCTCGTGTATACCAGTCAACTTGCAGTTTCCATGACTCAATTCTTACAGCAAATTTTTAGGGACAACATTAACCTGAATTTAGAGACTGCTAGTGACAGGGAATTTATCAAAGCATTTTGTTAGTTGTCCCATGGTTACTTTTACTGAAAAATAGGTCTTTTGTTTCTAGTTTGAATCTGTGTAAATTCAAGTTTTAATCTTCTGCTGTACATTTATCTGCTGCAATAAAAAATCCTATTTCTAGACTGATTTTTCACTGATAAACATTGACAAGCAAATGGACTTGTTCACCATTCAATGAACTTAAAAATGCATATTTTCTATTCATTCTATTGGTTTTCTTCTGAATGTTCCCTAATTTATCTGTATCTCTCTTATAAAACAGAACACCAGAAGTGGCACACACTCACAGATAAGATTATCAGCAATGTTAAATAAGTAGTAATACAACTCCTCTATGCAGGTACCTTCTGTTTATATATGCAACAATTTTGACACTAGAATTTGCACTGGGAACTCACGTTTAATTAATTATCTTTGGACCTCTTTTTTTTAGTTGTAAACTCTCATAATGGACATCTCCATTCTGTAAACACAGCTGCTGTGATTTCCATGCCTATGATTTTCAGTAGGTCATATTAGACAATGAATGAATTCTCTAAATAGAATTTCAAGCAATGCCAAATCAGACATCTTACAGAAGTTTATTGCATTGATAACAATATCTAATCAACCAAATTCATAATTTCACTAAAAGAAAGATTGGTAGGTTAGTTTCAGATAACTTGATTTCTATAAGCCCACTTTTATTGCCACTACTCTATCATATTTCAATTCCTTCCTAATAAAAATCTATTTCAGATCTTCTATTATTCTGTTTCAGATCAATGTCAGGTTGACAGGCTTATAGTTACCTGAACCATCTCTACAACTCTTTGAAAAAGGTGACATGACAGTTTTCTTGCAATTTTTTGAAACTTTTTCATTGCTCCAGGACTTTCTTAAAATCAGCATTAGCACTTAGACACCAACTCCAGAGGGATTCATTTTGGGTAGTAATATAACTGCTGGAGTTTTTGACTAGAATAAATAACACACCTAGTATTTACATGTTGTCTTCTTTCAAAATACTAAATACCAATGCTAAAGAGATAAAAAGGAAAGAAAACATCAAAAGCAGTATTTTTTAAATGGAAGTCCTGGGGAGAAAGTCCTTTGTTGCTCTGCTTTTTAAATATGACTGATTTAAGTGGCACAGTACTGCACAAAAGTTGGACATAGATCATGTGTAATAAAAAAAAAAAAAAAAAGCAAACATAATGTAAATATAATTTGCCCTTACTGAACTCATGAAAGTTTAGGATGATTTAAGTTCTCAAATTTGAGACTAAATTCTCAAATTCCCAAGTCTTTTTAGATTAAAAAGTATAGATTTATTAGACAAAAAAATGTAAATCTAGATTTCTGAAACTATAGTATATACACTTACATAATTAAATATAAACAGATTATTAAATATCAAGCAACACAGCTTTTTTTTCAGCAAACTTATTCGCATACATCTTATTCTTAGTCCTTACTTAAGAATACAACAGATCACTTCCATTTCCTAAATTAATCCTTCTCTCTTATAAAATCAAAACATTTTTTATCATGATTTGTGTTTCACTGTTTCAACTATAAGGTACAATGTCTTCATCCTGGAGACATCTATGCACATGTACACTTTATTACTATGAATACTTACTTTCATCAGGACTATGCGTATTTTAGGACCTGTTATGGTGGGCTTAAAAATAAATGTGTTGATTTAAAAGGTGAAACAGTATCTTATGATGGCTCTAACACCATCAGGAGCAACTATAGTTGCAAACAAATAAAAAATTCCATAACAATTTTGAAGTGCTTCTGGCAGTCTATGGTTTCAGTGTCTTCTATTCAGGTAGATAAAAAGAAAATTATTCTGATATTCACTAGTGATTTAGAGATTTTGATCTTCAGAGCTGAAGACTGAGTAATACTTTCTTAGTGTAGCAAGGAGCAGAATCTGTGAAAAGAGAAAAAAAATACATCTCAAGCTTCATCTATATAATCAAGTACTAATAAATGGAACCGTTAGCTAGAAACAGCTAGGTTTGGTTTTGTTTCAAAGGTACTCAACAAGCGATCTTTGTGAATTTTTCAGAGATTCACTTGATCCATATTATAAAGCAGCTATTCCTTTCCCAATCAGCTTTTCAGAAGCTGACATCAACATAATTTATAGCACAAGAGCTCAGAAGCAGGAAATCCAACTGTGATTCTCAATCCAAACAGGCTTAATAAAACGCATGGAAATAAGTTTAGTCTGGAAAGGCAGGTAAACGTATCACCAAGCTGTACGTTACATGCACCCAGGCAGCTATTTTCTTAGACTCCATATTTCACTGGTATGTAAATAAAATTCCACCACTACGTACTTCATGTGTATCTCTAAAGTCAAGTAATGATCTCAGTCTCCCTCCATTTCTTCTGCCCACTTTAACCAACACTGTTGCTACCATTACAAGAATCTGCACTTTAGAAGCAGATGGCTTGAATAATCAAGTGTTCAGCTTATGGGCATAAAGGAACAAAAATCAAATATCAGAACATGAAAAGTATTCTTCAGACACATCCTGTGGCTTTTTTATTTTTTTTAACGAAATCTTGTAGTATCACTATACAGACCACTTACATGAAACACAAGGAATGAAAAGATGCCGTAAGATTCATTCCACAAAAAATCATTTCTATACACACACTGTCGAAGAGATTTAACAGCCTGTATGGTTATTTTGGCTCACAAGAAATATTCCCTTTGTTTTCTAACATATTTTACTAAGCAAGACTCAAGAGACTGACAGCTATTTAATTACAACAAATAGAATAGCAAAATAAAGTAATAAGTAAACTTTCAGGTACTGTGTAATCAAGACAAAATCGGTGGTTTTACTACATTAATTTTACAGTGGTTAAGCAATTAGTACTTTGATACAAATGCACAGTTAGAGAATAGTCTGTTAAGTCAAACAGCATTTTATTTATAAATATGTTCCTTCTTGAGGAGGAGAAGCACCTCTGCAGGAACTCAAAATCACTGATGCTAATCCCAAGAGATGTAAGTAAATTTGGAGGGTAAGAATAATCACTGCATATGTTAGCACTGAAATAAGGTTAATGCATGTACAAAACACACCATGAAGTTTCTAAGCATTTGTTCAATTCCAAGTGACCCAATTTTTTAACAGAACATATATTAAAATTTTCTCTTTTAGTCTTACTTAATACCACAACAGAAAATTACAGTTTAAGGCTGTAGTGCTTGTACGCTTAAAAACTAATCTTCCCAATATATGTCTGCATTTATATTCCAAGACACTAGGATGTTTACTGGAAGCTAACACATACCTCTTTCCTTTAGGTCTTCAATGTAGGCTTTCATAAACTCTTTCTCAAATTGCTCCCGTTCACGTTCACTTTCTATAATTTCTTCAGTGTCTTCACATACAATAGTTTCAGCTGGGCTATCCTTGAGACTTATAAATCTAAAGAGAGAAATTAATGCAAGAATATATACAACAGGTTTCTGAACATCACTGGGCAACATGAATGTCATCTTAGAAGTTGCTACTACAGCCAAAAGGAGAAACATAAGGAACAGTTTGTGCCCTGAAAAGATTTCCCCAAATTTTAAGGTCTAGCAGCAATGTGAGGCTACATGCATTAAAAAGCAAACAAACAAACAAAAACAGGCTCTCTCACAGCACCCCTGTGACCATTTTAAATGACAAGCATTAGGGCTTTCTTAGGGACAATCTATTATTAGTCACATAAATATTTCAAACAGCCCCTTCTCCATACTATACTTTCCATATAAAAATTATTAGATTTACCTCTGTTTTCACCTATCTACGTAAATAATTCTTTGCAATAACATGTATGCTTTTTTTATTATGGGAATTCTCACAGACTACACTATAATTTCACATCTGTTAATAAGCAGTACGAACTCCGTCCTAACAACATTGCTGAGTAATCTGGAATTTTGCCAGTTTCACTTAGCTGATAATATATATCTCCATTTTTTTGTTGCTATTATGTTCCTTCTCTTTTACAATTGATGACTGGATGTGCATTAGGCTATATATTCAAACTTCCTAAAGCCACACATTGCAGGTGAAAAACTAGGTAGCTATATAAACAACTCATATAATATGCAAATTAAATGCAAAGCATTCTGAAAATCTCTGATGGTATTATCACTCTTTCAGAAGAACAACAACATTAAAAAAAAAAAGACAATAAAATACTTTCAAAAGATAAGTTGTTCCAACTAATCATATGGCTTGTCAATATCTCATGAATTGTTCTGTCAGTCTCCAATGGTTTGCTAATGAAAGACCTGAACATCACCTGCAGAAATGCAGGATCACTGTAACTGCAGACAAAAAGACCTTTTAGTCCTGTCCAGCACACAGCAACAAAATTCTGTTTCATGGCAAAGTGTGTATGAACTACTAAACTTATGTGGCACTACTCAACCTTTTAATTAGCTGTGTTTGTCACTTCTAGAAGCATACTTTTGACAGCATTGCACTTTTCGACAGGTAACTAACTGCTTGGCTACTAGTTCCACTCTATAAGAAAGCTTTGACTCCAGAATTAAGACCAAGTACACACAGGAAGAGCAGTTTAGGCATACAGATGCACAATGAGGGAACTGGCAGATGAAAATCAGAAAGCTGTGGCTCCTCTTTGCAATTCCCAGCCTCTCTAATGCCTCCTTAAGGGCTCTGATATAAGATGGGTCAGAATTTGGCCACCGGGTATGGTAGAAACAGATGCTTGTGAAAGATGCTTGAGAACACATCTACCTTATTTTCTTAAAAACATACTCCGTTCTGTCTCACTTTTACTTACTTTAAACCTGTGGTTGACTCACAGATGGCTGTGGGTATCTCAACAAGGTCATCACCACTGACAATTAGCAAATTGAGTTTTGGCATATTGACCAGGGCTCGTGGAAGATAAGTCAACTTGTTTTTCTGTAGGAGAAGTGTCTGCAGTTGATCTAACCTATAAAAGTATAAAAGATAAAGATAACTTAAAATATTTATTTCAGACAAGATCATCTACTTAAAATGGCAATACAAATTTAATCTTGTTTTAAAAAATAAAAAGTACAAAATAAAAAAATAAAATAAAATAAAAATAAAAATAAAAATAACATGCACCAACTTTGGCTTTCCAATATCACAAACATTGTCTTCAACTTTAGTGAAAATTTCCAGCCATGGAAATATATATCTAACATTATATCATACTATATCTAACATTATAGATATTAATAACACATCTCTGATGAGCATGCCCGAGACAAAAGGTTACAAACATTCCTACACTTCCATACAGAAGATGTTGACAGAATATGATACAAAGCCTCACCTTGAGTATCCCAGAACTATTGAAAAATATGGGTCACCAGCTCACACCTTTGCCCGTATGCTGGTTTCTACAAATTATATATGTCTGTGCTAGCCAGTATATTCCCATCTATTGTTTTTCACTAGTAATTAGTACTGTAGGGAGCAAAAGAAAGACCAGCTCCTGGTCATGTGGTTCTCTCAAGTTGTCCCACTGAAATCAATTTAATGACGATGTTTTGTGGAGGAAAGCGTTGGGCTTCTTTTGCTTTATTTCCCCTGGCTTTTCCTAATGCAATAGTAATTTCTGGCTCAGCATATACTCCTTGGAATAGATAGAAGACTACTAGCATAGCAAACTGATGAAACAAGTTTGTCTCATTTGACCAGAAGGGTTCATTCTTAAAACACTGTTGCAGGCTATTGCTGGTCAGGCCTGCATGGTTTGTTTGAATTCAGGGAAAGATATTAAGTAGGGCTTCAGTATACTGCCAACTCATCTTTTTTAATCACAAACCACATGGTAATGATTGACATTCTTTGACATTGCAGGCATTGAAATCATGAGGGTGAATGAGAATATCAGTTTACATTAGCAGGGGGAGGAATACCAATATTTTCTAGTTTTCAGAATGCACTTGAGCCCAAGAGCTCTCAAAATTCAGAAACCAAAGTCAAATAATAAAAAACTTAATTTTGTGCCACTTTAGTATCGAGATTGGCAACTTAATTCTAAATGGTGAAGAAAAGGAATATTTTAGAGAAAGAAATATATATAGGTTACAGGTTATAGGGAAAAAATGACTGTAAAGTTGAATAGGTATCCTTCAACAAAGTAAATATTTCCTCTTAAAAGCTCTTCTGAATTAATCAAATCTCTGCTCATACTCCCTTGGGGGGGGAGGGGGGGGAGGTTTACACTATTGTAGCTAGAGTATTTGATTTACTGATACAAATTAAGACTACAGCCCTGCTATCAGAGAAATCTGTGATTATACATTGTCCCAGAGAAGATTTTTTGCCCAGCCATAAAGGGATGCGAGCTATGAGTTTTCTATGAAGTCCCTTCTTCCTCAGGAATCTCTATTCCCAGATCCATAAACTTCTTTCTCTTTTTTTCTTTTTCTATTTTTTTTTTTCTTTTTTAACTTTAGTTAATATGTATTTTCATTAACTTATGGCTATGTAAGATTTTGTAAACCACGTTACAAAAGGATTTGAGAGTGAATAAATGGGCCCAGGGATAAGAATAATGCTTTCTCGGGCTAGCAAGTCCCATTGAAGGATTTAGAATGACTTTTTTAAAAAACTAGTTCAAGGAAGCAGGAGGAGAATGCACATATATACTTCTGAGTAGGAGGAGAAGATTGACAATGTTTTTTTTAATCTTAACAAGATTTTTCTTCTTTGTTGCCAAAGTTTATCAGATTCTTTCAGCAAGTTAAATCGGCTCTAGTTCACCTTTCCCTTCATCCAATCTACCCTTCTAGGTCACCCCAGAGAGATACTGCTGACAACTCCTTGTTGTAAGTCCCCTTTGCTGCAACTGGGACACAAGTATGGCCCATGAACTTCTCAAATAACATTTCCTGGATATGATGAAATATTATCATAACTACAGCAGAAAATGTAATTAGTTACCTGAACAGCAGAGGAACTGACTGTACAACCTGCCACCAATGAGCTAGAAAATGTAGTTTCTGCTCTCCAACCCAGTCCATCAATAACAATAGCAAAGCTTACGTGCAAAACTAATGCATTTCCTAATATGATTTTTTCATGTGATTTTTCATTAATGTTGTCCCTTAGAAGGTTATTACTTTCTAGATTTGCTTTATAGTTCACAAGCCTGTCCATGAATTAAAACATAAACTACCTGTCTATGTCTTCTGGGAGATCTCTCAGGTTGTTGCTGCTAATATCCAACCACTGCAAATTAGACATCCGGAGTACACAAATTGGAATAGAAGGGAACTTGTTTGCTGACACGTCCACAACTGTGACTTGTTTCAGGTTACTTAGCTAGAAAGAAGTGGTGCTTTATTTTAGTTACATTTTGCAAATACAAGAAAATGTTTCATTCTTCAAACATTCTTCTTTCTCTCAAAGCACTTAGAAATATCAGAATTGCATGATACTTTACTCAACTTTTTCTAGCCTTATATCTTAGTCATCAATTTATATGAAAAACTACCTCAAAATATGTTCATCACCTTTTTAACACCATCATGTTATTGAATGAAATTTCCATTCTGAAAAAAACATACCGTTTCAGAAAATACCAAGTCTAGAACTAGACAATGGCTTCATTCCTACCTAGGTTATATATGAACTAAGTTCCAAAGTGACAAATCACAATGCTGATAATTAATAGATGCCAGGTTACCATTCTCAAAATCAGAGATTTTGTAACTCCTATCAAAAATACATAGATTGCCCTCTATTATGCACAGAGAATGCATTACTAAGGACCCTTACAAAATGAAACTGCTTATTTAAGCCAAGAGAAAATCTGGTCCAATGTTTTTCAAAGATCTTTAAAAATACATCTTCCATACACCAAACTAAATCTATGATAAGGTACACTAGATCTTTTTATTTGAATACTTCTCAAAGGATTTACATTTTTATTTAAGCAATAAACCATTAATGCAATGAAGGTTAACTACAAAGGTAAAATATACCTTTTAAAGAAATAAATATGTTAAATAAAACTCTCTGTGTACTGAATCAATTATTCACACTACCAGTGTTCATAAAACCATGCAGCCAGCTGAAGTGAACATCAAAGGAGTACAAATGTTAAACAAACAAACAAACAAAAAAGTACTTTTGGAAATAATGTCTCTGAGCATCTAATCGTATGTCAACATCGTAACCTAGCCAGATGCTGATGCAGAAGAGAGTAGCAGAAAATGTCACTGGTCTTTGCCCAAAGGGTTATTTTAGAATGCAGAAAACAATTAGGAACTAAAATATTTATTTATCTTCTACTTCCAAAGTGAAGAAAATGCAAGCAACAGCATAAATAATGAAAAAAAAAAAAATAGAATGTAAGAAAACAGATTCTGAATCACTGAGAAGGGCATTTGTTTGTTTGTTTTTAGAATCTAGTCCTGGATTGTTATATTTTATGGCCAAACTCCTATTTACTGCAATATTGCCAGAATTTCATCTGTGATATTTAGTTTGACTCTTGTCATTTAAATTGTCACATTGGTGCTGTGACAGAGCCTGTTTTTTTGTTTGTTTGCTTTTTAACACACGTAGCCTCACTTTGTTGGTAGACCTTAAAATTTGGGGAAATTTTGGGGGGGAAATTTATTCAGGGAAATTTACTGACAATATCATACTAGAAATGACTACACAATTTCTTTTGCCTTCCAAAATCATAATAGAGGTTCAGAGTCTCTCTGAACTGTCCACCAATGCATTAAAACAGCCTTGGTGAGGTATTGCCATGGAATCGTCTTGCTCCTGATTCAGAACAGGCAAGCACACATTTTATACTGACACTTCTCACTTCCATACCATTTTGTCATTTTGAGGACTGACTACTAGCAATGAACACTCACTCCTCTACTGTAAATTTTCCAGTTACTGAATCTTTTTTCCAACTCAAGTGAACCTCCCTTTGCAGAAGGAGATCAAAGTAACTCTTCTGACTAGTACCAAAGAGAGAATGGAGAAAACAATTGGCACCATCTTTACACTGCATTTACTTTGTGGTTTCAAATTATTTTCACAATTCCAAATGCGAAGCAAATATTTCAAGTTTCTCTGCACTCAGAACAAGCCAACCCTATACAAGAAAAGTTACAATCTCTAAAGCGGCAGATTATTGTAAAATAAGCTGACATCATTGTTCATCCAAGTTCCTAAACATTTTGCTTTCACATGCAGTCACCTATCATGCTGAAACATCTCAGTAACATTAACCATAGGTGATAGAATGATATTTCTTCAACAGCAACAGCTGTTTTTGTATGATTTCTTGAAAGTGCTTTATTACATTAAAAATTAAAAGAAACATGTATATATTAATATTACCATTTATTATATTATCATCATTATATTATTATTAAACTGTATTACTATTTTTAATGAATGTTTCTGCCATATTTCATACAGTCTAGAAAAGAGATTGTTTTAATACTTCATTAGATCAAAACTTAGATTTTTCAGAAGTCTGTGCTCCCACAAAAATGTACCAACAAAATATAAGATGACAGGCTTTCTTGATATAAATTTTGATTCAGTGTGCCACAGAATATATGGAGCCATGATTATACTGTGTAAGCTGCAAGCCTTGTTCTTTACTTGTACTTGTTATTTTAGGGTAATATTTAACAAAACCTGTCCATTTTCCATGGTATGTTGAAACGAAATGGAGTTTTTATTTAATCTATCTCTAAAATGTTTCCAAAAAACACCTATGATATATGAAGCATTGGAAATTATGGCATCTATGTATTACATTTCCTAAAGAAAACCCTGTGTATTTTATTTCTTTTTGAAGGACTGATGGATTTTTGCACCTCTTATAACATTTCATTTTCAAACAAGCATCTCTTATCATTTTTATGTTAGAATTTATTTTTGCTTGATGTTGATTTTTGTTATTTTCCTCTATTATCTGACTTTGAATCAATCAGTATATAGACTTTATGCAAGTTCCATTTTAAAAAATAGCTATACTTGATCATCTAGCTACCTAGATCCACTTATCGTGGTCCTTATGTTTAATCACTGTTGTCATCTTTATTTGACAAACGGTCCCATTGTGCTTATCTTAATAATTTTGTTCATAGAAATAATCCAGATAACACTGTAGAACTCCACTGCTTCTCTTTCTGACAGTTAAACTTTCAGTTGAAAGAAAAGGACACCATGTCCTGGGCTGAACAAGTTATTTGATTAATGGGTGTGTTTTTATTTCTGTTCTACTTTTTGCCATGAAAGGGATATGCTGATAAGGTTGTATGCAAGTTTATCATGAGTTGCCTACTGCTTAGCATCAACAAATAAAAAGGTGTGAAGTCATGTCAAGCCTTACCACAAAAATACTGTTATTTTCAATTACATATAAGTGTTCTGTGACAGAAACAGCAACCAAGCTTGAAACTCAGTATATGACAAGACATAAAAAGGATTAACCCATAAATGTCTATCAATGCACTACCTTGCTTTTGCCCAGACATTTCAGATTCAGTGAAGTCAAAGTTGTACCACTTCAGTACAGATTACCATGTACATTGTCCCCCAAAAAGCGTAGGCTGGCACTCAGTGTCTTGGTAGTGTGGTGAAAGCACTACAGCACATATAACACTAGGTGTGAACTGTGCATTTGCCCACTTGGATCTCATGCATTCAAAACAAATCCCCAGGTTTTCTTTCACAAAAAAGTAGGTGTAACCTTTTCTATAATCTCACTGACATTCCTGAAGAAAAAGCATTGAGTAAGAAACTCTGTACAAGACTGTCTTTAGAGCCAAAAAAATATCTTTCATGATGATATTCTTGTATATTTATAGCCCTTTTCACCATCAGGCTTCTAAATCAGACTCTTAAACTTGAGGAGTCAAAAATATTTAACCAGTCACCCTTTCCCCTTTAGTAACAGGGTGTTCGTTCACGTATTTTTTGACAATAACCTTGGAAGCATAATAATGCATGACTTCAAACAATGTTTCATTTGGTGGTAACATTGTAAGCTAAGTCCAAAAAATGTATGTGGAAGCAAGCTTTCACCTCAATGTTATTATTCTGATTTTGCAATGCTAAAATCCTAAATCTTTTGCAGAGTTAATCTACAAAGAGATGCTGTTATTCTGATACCAAACTGTTTACTTGGAAATTTAACATTATCCCCTTTCATCTTTGCAACATTACCATCATTCAAACACCTAATGTTTCCAGTCTAATAGAGTAATTATAACTGTGATGATCTAAGCATAAATAGTTCATAGAAAAGGACTTTGATTTTATTTAAAATTTTTTTGTATACACAAACCTTTCATCAGGTCTGCAAAGAATGAAAAAGCTGGCTGCATGTACAATATTCACAACATCAGGTATCGATCATTCACAGGTGACTGAAGAACCATATAGAAATAAGACCAGAACCATTCTTCACACATTGAAAGTCCCTGAGAACGTGGATCGTAAGTTTAAATTTAAGTATAGGAGTTGCTCCAAGCCAACAGATGAGTCACATGCATGAAATTAAGTACCTGATTAACAATTTTCTGGGCTGAGGCCATAACAAGTCTGCTGTTTCAAAAAATAAATTTATGTTGATTAGAGTTACATTAAATCTTCATAGTCTTACTACTGCAGCTACACGCAGTCTGCATATCTTATTGCATTTTGCCATCATAAAGTTGTCTCATCTTCAAATCTCCAAACCTCATAAATTAAGAACATTAGAAAGGAAAAGTAGGCTCCAAACTCAATTACAGGTTTCTCATCAACCTAAATGGACGCAGCAGCTCACTTTGGGTGCAGTTTGGGTTTTAATTAAAACATTTAGAAGAGCAAGAAGATCAATGTCACTAGCACACAGACACTAACTGACCTCTTCAGAAAGTTTGTATAGGAAATGTCCATTGGACAAAAGACATTTTTAATATATATTCTGTTTTTTTTCACCAAGAGATGACCAAATAAACCTATTTTCACCACAGAACAGTGACAAAGCCAAAAACATTTTCCACTTCCTCTCCAATATGCAATAGCAATTTAAGAAATACTATGCAAATTGTGACATTTTAATTATGATTCAAACATACATGATATTGTTTTGCCATGACAATACACTGTAGCCTGTGAAGATATTCTTGTGACAAAAAAAAAAAAAGAAGGGTACGTTAATTCAAGATAATTCTGAAACCCAGAGGGAATCATTGCTTACAAAAGGGAGGCAAAGGGGAAAACAACCAAAAGAGGAGTAAATTTTGTTTTATAGATACTGAAAAAAGATATTATAAACAAATATGATGACAAAAAAAAAAAGAATTAGAAAACACCGTTTGATCATTTTATGTTACATTGATAAAATAGTAAACATTCACTTGAAAGGAAAAAAAAATATCTAGTGTATTTGAGAAGACAATATCAGCAGAAGATAATCAAGTAATGGCATAATATTGACAGAAGGAAAATAAATAACAAGAAAAATGATGTGAGAAAACATTCAAGTGAAACTGAGAAAGTGATCCTATGCCTCTAACCTATTACAGTAGCAACATTTTGATGACTGATGTTGATTAAATCATTTCATCTTATGTATATTGGTGCTGGGCAATGACAATAGCTTTGTGCACCGGAGTGAAGATATGCAGCCTGATAAACTTGGCAGCAAGACTTTTATGGAATGTCAGCTAGAAATCAGCTTGTGTACAAAAGTAAATGGTAAATGGAATATTGATGGGGGGAAAACCATCCTGTCTTCAGCAGCAGAGGTCAGAAGGTTTCTGATCTGTCAGCTGTCTCCAATGATAGCACAAATAAAACTCCCCTTTATTTATTCCATTTTATTTTATTTTTTACCCACTAATTGGCTACCAAGCAGAACCCTGCAAATTGGAATTGGATTTATTTGTTCTTGAAGCGGAAGTTCCGTGATGAAAAAGCCCAAATGCAGGAAAGTCACAACAGAGCTAAGTCTGTTATGCACTGTGTGACATATCTGGTTTGGAATTAGGCCTTATCTAGTTGAGCAAACTTTTGCAAAATGTCTATCATCAAAATTACTTTTCTTTTAATGCCACAGACTGTACATGTGCATGACCCTGATAGTACATAAACCTACAACTGAGAACACTGTCAACAATTGGACATGACAGTTCACAGCTTTGTGGTTTGCCAGGATTATAGCAAAATTTCTCACTCTCCTCTCTCTTCCTTTCTCACAGTGTTGTTAAATACATGCCTATATATATATATATATATATATATATATATACCTACTCTGAGGTGGTCATAAATCTAACAGGAAAAGTTTTGAGTTATCTCTTCCCAAAGGATTCTTTTCTTTCTATATTGTACCAATGTTTCTTGGAGGGTTTATGTCTTGCTTTGATACAAACATGTAAAATATACACACACACACACACACACACACATATATATATATAAAGAAAGATAGTTATTAGTAGTAAAACACTCACTAGAGGGAGAGATTTTTTCTTGACCTGGACAAGCAAGGCTGTCCAGGCTGTGTCCAAGTAGCCGTCTGGAAAGTATTAAATTATTGTTGTTATTACTAAGTGTCTGATAATAAATATATGACTGAATACTTATTCACATTCTTAATTATAAAAGCTTATAATGAAGCCGGGCTTTCACAGATCCTTTTACAGGGAGAATTCCCCTGACCTGGATTTTGCAGAGACCTGGCTCCGGCACTGGACACATTGCAGCCATCCAGTAACACCATCCAGCCACATATGCTTTGGTACTGTCCCACAGCGGAGGACATAGCAAGCCTACAAACCTCATCCATGTTTTACTGGAAATTCTTTTTAAGATTCTACTATGTATAGAGAGAGAGATTCTAATATAATATACATACACAAATATATAGGTTATACACTAATGAAACACTTGTTGAAATTGTCTTAGAAAAAAAAAAAAAACGTTCATAGAAAATATCTGGTCATGTCCACAGTGTAACCAAGCGTCTCCTATAATTCAGCCAGGCTTCTATGCCTAAATTATGCCAGGAGCTCTTTCATCAAGTCAGAGTACCTCAGGAAGAGGTAGGTACAAATACAATGGGAGGCTTGCTCTATAATGCTCCCTGGATTGCTAAATTTTATCCTGTGTCTCTTAAACACATAGGGAAATGATGTCTAATAAAATCAGTCATCTGGCCTGTCCCAGCATAATTACTCAGAAGATAAGTTGTGTAGAATTAGGTTATATGGTACTGAAACAGATACATTTAGTACTTTTCCTTCCATAACCTATGTCAAAATAAGCAGCTTCTAAACAAGTGTTTCACTACCCAGTTCCCTTCTGATTGCATCCAAGTAAATTATCTTGGCTTACCTACACATTGCTGTTGAGACATATATTCCCACAGTAATTTTTTAATAGCAAACAACAATAAAAAATCTGCATGTTTGTGTATATCTTGTGCAATGCCAGATAATATTTTCTGTGAGCATGACGTTCTAGAAATATCTATATAGTGCTGTGAGCATATAAAACATGAAGATAACAAACTGTGACTACCGAAAAACATTTAGAAAGAGTAACATTTATTATTAACAGTATGCGTCTAAAACATCAAGATTTTCACAACTGCAAATAAAATCTAATATGGAAGGGAAGTCCAAGCTAATACAAGAACAGTGAACTACACACAATTCTCAAACTGATTGAAATGTGGGAATATAAGAAAAAGTGAAAAACATAACTTCATATAACTCTGTGAAAATCTTTTGTTCAATATGAACTAGTGGTCAAAAAAAAAATCGTTGGGCATATATGTAACGTGAAACACAATAGTTAACACCAAAATTACTTGTCACTAAATAAAAAATAGCAGCCTTAAAGATAGCCTGGAAGCCAGCGTACACTGCCTGAAAGGATTGGAGCTGGGAGTCACAGCCCTCAGCAGCAGCCTAGTACTGAAAGCAGACTCTCCCCAGTCATATGACGGTATAACGACATATCATATAACCAGGCACACTCAAGTGAAGTTCTGTACGTTTACCACACACACTCTACACACAGGCAAGCATTAGCCACACATATCCAGCAACCACACTAGACAAGTTAGCTGATGCATGGAGTCTCAGTTTTTGGGTTCATGCAAATGGCAGACCCATTTTTTAACAATATCAGCTCAGATTAGTCCAGAAGGTTTTTTGGCAGGTATGGCTAGAATAAGACAGATAATGGGGAAGCAAGCAAAAACTGTGTCTGTTGAAAATAGACAGAAAGAAAAAGAATGACCAAGATCAATTTTGCAAAGTAAAAAGAAAAAAGGGGGGGGGGAGCTTATTTTTGCAAAGCTGTGTTTACACCATAAGGAATGAAGTTACTTTAACCTTACCATGACCTTTGTCACTTGTGTTTTTATTGTTCATAAAGTTACTAGTCTCCATCTAAACTGCAGCAGTAACCAACTCTATGACAAGCCACAATCATGAATTAGATGGATAGTCTAAATAGCAGGTAAATAGAGGCCTCTTTTTAATATGTGTTCTGAGATTTCTAGCCATTAATTTCATAACCTGAAATTCACAGGGCTTTGCACTGCTGTTCAAAAGCATGACAGAGGCCCAGGTTTGACAGCTGTCATCTCTTTGATAAGAAAATCAGGAACAACAGAGCCACACCCCCAACTGAATTGCCTTGTACATCCAGTATCACTTCTACTTTATACTGGGCATAATTCTACACTCTTTTGTCCAGCACTAGTAGAGCCAAGATCCTACCTGAATAAGCCTCATATAAGACAAGGAAAAATAGGGTGATACCTGCTTTCAACTGATAGCGCTGTTTCCTGTCTTTATACCTTTCCAACTGATCAATGATGATGAATAAAAATCACAGTCAGCCTTATCAAGTGTTGCTTACAGCTGTGAAGAGTTGATCAATCATGTAACTACCTATAATTAGTAAACAGCTGATAGGAATGCATTCAGTAATAAATTAAATACATTGAGTTCCATTAGACTCTTCGACCTTATTCTTCTCACATAATAAATAATTCTTCTCACTAGCTGTACTTTATAGAATAACATGCTATTCTTTTCTTTTGCCTACAGCCCTCTTCTGTTTCTCATCAATCTATGTATGTAGACACCAGAGACAACCTCATGTTTCCTTCAAGTTAAGATATGCAAATGAGGGAGTGTTATGTATTTATCCCCTCTCCCACACTGTTTCTATTTAGTAGTTATGTAAAATCTGCCTCGGATTAAATATGTTGATGAATGGAAACATGCACACTGGGATTTTGAAAACCTCTGTTGCTATTGGATTCAATGAGATTTCGAACTGTTTAGAGAAAGCACATCTGGAACAATACCAAATACACTTTCCTACCACAAAATTATTTTGCAGTTAGACTTATACTTTTTCTAACAATATAGCCATATTTTAGTGCTCATATTATGCCCTCTTGCTCATTCTTAAGTCTTCCCTTATGCTATGAAACTAATTGCATGTTATCTCCTACTCTAGAAGAAAATTCAGCCCATGAAAGATGATGTTACTTTTATTGAACTCATGTGAAAGCTGAAGGAAAGGTCACCAGCACCACAGCATGGAGGTAGGCATGGATCGGTTCTCCAATGAAGGGGGCTGTTATTATTAGCTGCTGACTTGCTCCAACAGTGCAGTGTTTTTGAAGCGATGCTATATTAATTAGAAGACTTTGGAAGCACAGTGTCAAGAACAGGATTAACTGACACACTTTCCTGTGCCTAACTTTGTAATCCTGTTTCCTAACATAGAGCCATGCCCTCCTTTAGCCCCTTGTCTATTAAAACATTTATGAGAACTCCTGCAGCAGTAAGCTGTCCATGAATTTCCTCTGACACCTAACACCTTTGCACCTGCTCTTTCGGGTTTTGCACCCCTCATGCTAATGTTTGATGTTACATCTTATAGCAGTTCCATAAAGCAGCTGTTGCTTTAGATGGATTGACAGAACTTTGGCCAGCCATGACAGAAGGCCACTTGTCATGATCATTAAGCAAATTTGGAAAGAATACCAGCACTGAGCAAAGAAAGGCAAGACAAATTTCTTTCTAACAGAAATGTACCCAAGTCAAGCAACTGGAAAAACTTTTCTGAGACTGTAAAACATATACATAGAAATGCCAGTCTGAACAGAGTCAACAGAACTTTTGCCAATGATTCAAAAGAAAACGAATTTAACCAGAGGTTGACTCACTGTTAATGGCTTCACAGTACCCACTTGAGCTCTTTATTACAACACTCCTTTCTGGTTTGTGGTCCTGAAAAGCCCACACAGATAAAATTCAATTTTTACTATATCCAACATATGACTCCTTTGTAAATTTCTAGAAATGTTGCAAAGGATTTTACAGGTCATCTATCAACCATTGAATGAAGGAGGAAGTTGCTAAGGGTGAAGGTGAGTACTCCCAGTGCCTGACTGGATAGTGAAGCTCCTGGGAAATGAATGTTCTGTACTTCGTACGGATTGAGTTTCATTCTGTAGTTGTTAAACACACACACAAAAAGGTAATAGGAAAAAAATAAAATAAAATAAAATAAAATAAAATAAAATAAAATAAAATAAAATAAAATAAAATAAAATAAAAAAGGGGGGGGGGCGGGGTGTTAAAATTTTGAAGAATCACGTGCTGGTAAAACAACCTGTCATTTTACATTTCTATTGATACTGTTGGTGTCCTGCCTGCATAAGCAGCATATGGCTTTGGGAGGTGTGAGTCACGGATCACAAAGACGACAAGTTACACTGAAATGCCCAGCAGGGTACTATTTTAAGTCTTCCCACACTTGCATAGAGTTTGTGTCTCTGCTTTTCTAACTAAATGTTTTCCTTTGCTGAATAGGACTGGTCAGGGAAACAGAACCTGACCAAAAGAGATCAAAATCATTCCAGTTTTTAAACCTTAGTTTTAAGATATCTTTTGAAATTGTATGAATGTACAAAAAGTTATATATTGCCTTTCTGGATACTGCCGTGTTTGGAAACCTTAGGAGACTAATGTTAGTGCTTAATGAACCTCTAATCACATCAGCAGGGTTTTTGTTTGGTTGTTGTTGTTGTTGTTGTTGTTGTTGTTTTTGTTGTTTTAGGGTCACCATGCTAGCACTGTTGAAAGATTTAAGATACAGCTAATTAAAATTGTATTTTTCATGTAAACAAAGCAGTGAAACTGCACAAGCTACAGCTCTTGTAACTTGGAATATTTTGAAATCTCCCAGAGTCTGTACTCATTTATATCAGGGAGCAAATCTTATATGCATCAGAAATACCAAAAAAAAAAAA
>VXAA01005468.1:0-19629 GCA_013399115.1 Anseranas semipalmata
CAGCTGCCTGTAGAATTCCTCATGGAGGAATTACTTATGGAGCAGGGGTTCATATCTGTATCTCATAAGAAATGGCCTAATTATTGGGACAAACAGTTCACTGAAATTGAGGGAATTTTTGCCCCTGCCATTATGTTCTTCTATGTATAAAGGATTTGAGGCTTTCTGAGTTCCTACTCACACCACTGAAAGATCCAAGACTTAATGAACTTTTTCACTCAAGGATTGATTCCTGTAAGGAAACCAGCTTCTGGGAAGAGGAATTGAAGTGCAGGCATCTTCCTCCAAGCAAGGCAGTTGTGCTTGCTCTTGGGCTGTCTCTCTCTCTGCATTATTGAACCTTGAACTGCTCTGTACAATGTGGGGCATCTTCAGCAGCACAGAGGTTACATGTAGCAGTGGGAGGTGTGGTTGCTCTCCCTCTGTGGACAGGAAACGATACCTGGGTTTTCCTCTGAAAGAGGAAAGCAATCTTTCTCCACTTTGGTTTTCTTTTAAGATACACTCTGTCTAAGAGAGCAGGGTGCAGGCTATGATACCCAAGTGGAAAGACGCAATTTAGTGTAATCCCTAAAGAGGATCAGTTCAGCTTTCAAGAGGTCGACCACAGTCCCAAATCAAAAAGCTGGGGAAGGATGAAGAGCCCTTCAAAATATGGACTGGGAGCTGGGGAGGGAGACATTGTAGAGAAGTGTGGAGGAAGACATCCTCTGGACAAGACTGGCAAAGTAAATATTGAGTGACTCTCCACTAGACAACTTACAGGGGTATATTTTCACAGAATCACAGAATCATTTAGGTTGGAAGAGACCTCTAAGATCACCTAGTCCAACCTATAAATTTTATAAATTTTATCCCTCTTCTTTTCCAGCCTGACATCAAAGGGGTAGGCAAGGTGGGGTGCAGAGGAGTTTGAGTTGTGGCTAGAGGGGTGAGGAGAGCTGAAGGCATAGGATAACTGGCATGGTTAGTGGGAAATCGGACAGTGGGCAAGTGCATGCAGCTACAATTTCCCGAGTGGTACCTTTTCAGTCCATGTTGTAGGCAGCAGAGTGGATGTGAATGAGTGGTAATGTATCAATTTCAGCGGATAGAAGGATGTGGGCCCTGCCCAGATATTTCACGTTCAGCATGCAGCTTGGTTAGATGCATTTGGAAATCTCGATCTAAATTTGTACTTACTGTATGGATTACAATAAAGAAAAAAAGGGTAGTCATTAAAGACTGAAATTGATACAGCTTAGCTGGAACTGAATTCAATCCCTCAACTTGTTTTATTAGTATATGTTGTGCACTTCATCTGCATGTAGTATGATTGTAATTATGATATCTTTGTTAGTCTAACTCCAAAGAACAAAAAAGTGCTTAGACATTAGCTGGCTATCTTCCTGATTTTTAAAGCCAAATGTCTAATTAGAGCACTTCTGTTCCTTATATTTATTTTAAGTTCTAGAGAGTGAAAGACAAGAAATCTCAGCACAGCTGTGGCTCTTTTATAAACTTCAGCTTATTAGAGCTTTTGGGTCAAACTCTCTGGTAGTGTAGCTACACAGACTTACATTTCTGCTGGTGTAACTTCATATATTTATATAATTCTCTGTACATCTGTCCACATGTGTGTTCCTATATATATACCAAACCCTTAGCTGATATAAATCACTGTAGCTCTTTTGGCTTCTGTGGAGCTATACTGATTTCTTACCAGCTGGGTATCCGGTCCACAGCATCTGGTTTTCCTTTTCCCTCCCTTAATAGCACTGATGAATCAGAATTCCTTAAGGAGGATAATACTAAACATAATTAGACAGGATATGCTCAAGAAGAAAATTTAATTTGAAGAGGTTTGAACAGAATTTTTATTGGCCTCAGGTGGGATGCTGGGACTTTATCTTAATGAATCCTTTCTACAAATTCATTTCAAAAACTGCATTACGCTATTATGTGATGGAGCATGCTCTAACGGTGTACTACACATATGTTTATTCATTTGGATTTTAAAGTTCTTCTACAGGTTAGTATTATTCTGGGCTGCAAAAATGAAATGTAAAAACATAAACTGAAATTTAAAAATATCTACTTGCAGAAGTTTATTTAATCTTTGGCACATATATACATTTAGGGAAGTTCTGTTAGTAAACCAAATATGGGACTGTGGATTGGAACTGTCCTCAGAATTGACTTGCTGGCATACGCCATAAAGGCTTAAAAGGCATAAGCATTTTTTTTTTTTTCATTGTGTCCCTCTGTTACTAACAATTTAAACACTGATATTTTATTATTATTATATAGTATTTCGTACTTTTAAAATCATATTTGAGTGTTGCTTTTTTGTTGTTGTTGTTGTCTGTGATTCTGTAAGCACAACACATTCCAGGATTATTTAATAAATCCCATAAGATTATGAAAAAGTGTTCAAGCTACTGAACAGCACTGGGTGAATTTCCATCTATATATCCATTTACCTTTTATCTTCAGAAAAGCTTGTTAATGCTTATTGTTAATAATAACAGGCCACATCTAGCTGTCATTTACCACAGTGTAATTGTATTCTAATTAGGATGTAATGTTTGGGTGAGTCTTTTCAGAAACAGTTACAGCAAAAAAGTTCACTTCATGTGTGGTATTGTGAGCTCTCTGCAAAAGACATTAAGAAGAGCAAAAGGAAAGAGCTGGAGAGAGGCAAACTGATAAATGATTCAGCAGCCCTCTGTCTGGTGGACTGTTGGTAAGAAATAGGGATGGAACATTTCTGCTCCCTGCTCTGCCCCCAATCTTGCTTGATGTGGCACAGAGGGAATTGTGCAAAGGGTCTGGAGGGGGTCATCTTCGAGGCCAGCATCCTGGGGGAAAAGGCAAATTACTTCTGAGCACCCAAAAGGGGGAGAAGAATTAGTGGTGCTGCTGGATCTGTTTCTCTTCTACTATAATTGTATTCAAAATGATGGAGACTTAACAAGGAAGCATTGGAGCTGTCGTGCAGAAGCAAGCCACAAGCTTCCTCTGTCCTGGCACTGCAAAATGAGATTTACAAAGTGATAAAGTCATATGGGAATGTGATGTCTTCAGTGTCCCTGCTATTTGTTTGCTGACTAATTACTTCTAGTTTAGGTGTTGCTGTCATTGCTCTTTTTTAATTTTATTTATTTATTTATTTATTTATTTATTTGATTGTTTCTATGTTAATAGTTTGTGAATAAAATTGCAAATCCACATTCTCTTCTTTATGTGCAGAAGACGTCTAATCTGGCTGATCATTGAGTTCTTGATGAATCTAGCACTACAGTGAAAAGTTACTTTGCATCCATTAGGTATTCAGAATATGGAATCATACATCAAAATATAACAATTCAAAACATTTAATGAAGCTTGCAGAGCCCCACTGAACACTGCAAGCAAACAAAGCAGTGACCTATACTGTTGCTTCTGGATTTATGGTTTGTAAAATAAGATGTACTGTATTTGAGAAATTAATTTTTAGTAGGTCTTCTGAGGAAGATTCAGGAAAGCATGTGAAGTTCCAGCAGGTGATTGCTGCTACCCCAGCATCAGGTGCTCGGAGAACATCTGCCAAGGTTCTGACATGGGAGTTAGTCACCTTTTTGCAACATGTTTTATAACAGCTCAGAGCACCTTTTTGCATGCATCTGGCTGATGAATGAGTACATCACATACTCTGATTCCACGTGTTCTCTTTAATCTAATTAACAACTCTTTTTCTAGCTCAAGTCCAACCACAGTGCAATCTGATCATGACGAGAGAGGTTCTGTGCCTGTATGGATGGGTCTAATGTTATTAGACTGCAAAAATAAATAGTTCACTCAGCAGACATTTCTTCATGTTGCAAGGCTGTTTCTTAATTTACATACAGGTGACAGATCTAAATCCAGATCTCAATTTGCCTCCTTTTCCAAGTGTTTTGCACCTTTTGGGACTTGGAAACGTTCACATTTTAAAATGAAGGGAGGAATGAAAATGTAAGCTTGGGCCCCTCCTGTCTGGGGAAGGAGTCCTTAATTTGAGTGGAAAGAGGAGGAAGAGCATTGCACCTGGAATTAGTGATTAGCTCCTTCTCTCAAGGCCTTTCTCCATCATTATGAGTACTTCCTAAAGTGAGTATATGTCTGGCGTTGGTGAGGCAAAGTCAGTGCTAGCCTGAATATCCCACTTTCCTGCTGCTTTTAGTATCCTTCAGGACAGGAATGGAAGGAATTTGTTTCAGTTAAAACCAAAACTCTGAAATGTGCTGTTGCAATAAGTAAACCTATATTCTTACCATTAGATATCATACTTCTTACATATGGCAAAAATACTGGCCCAGAAACCAGTTTCAGAGTCCTTAATGTGTCAGGCAACAGAAATACCTTGTGTCTGCATAGGATCTCTTACTGAAAAGCATCTACCTAGAAGATGGAAAGCTTCCTGAATAGTGCAAAGGTGTAAGCAAAATCTAGGCAGGAAAATGACTTCTCACTAGGATGAAAAACTCCTCTGCATCATTATGTCTTTTTTTTTTTTTTTTTTTTTTTTTTTTCCTTTTAGAATACCAAATGGTTATGGTGTTTACTATTTACAGGGAAAGCAAGGTTTATTTCTTGGCTGTGACTCCAGGCACTATGCTGTGCATATTTGCAGCCTTGAAGTGCAGGTATATAATATGAGTTTAAGTGACTGTGCCTTGGGGAAGGTGGATTCTGGAATAATCAATTTAGGACCATGTCTTTCCTGTGATTATAAGGGGATCAGGAGATAGGAACTTGTGAACATTTTATGCCCCCAAATTCAGTTGCACTTATTTTCATTTAATGCTTTCATCTGTCTTGTTCTTTCTATAGGAAAATAGAAGATCTAATGTAAATGGCAACTTCTTTTCTTTCTTTTCATCCCCCAATCTACATTCCTCTTTAATGAACTGATATTTTCCAGTAAAGGAGATCTGTCAGAAAGTTTGCAACCATCTCCAGCAACAGTTTTTCATGCCGAACTGAGGAAACATACTGTGTTAATCCCTAAGGCTAATTGACCCAGCATTAGGTGAGTTAAACACCATTTTTAGGAAATAGATTTAAATCAGAAGTCATGTGGAAGTCCTACTGGCAAGGGGATTGTAAACAAATGTTAGAAACAAAAATAAGGTAGCATTGTACAGAACGTAGAGGTGCCTGTAAACTGTTCCTAATTGGAACAGAATTCTTCTGCAAAGAATTGTCCCCTCCCCACTTTCTAATAGAGAGTTACTTTTGGTTAATGACACTTCTTTCACCTGAGCAACATGAGTTGTGTCTAGGAAGCATGTATAAACCCTGTAAAGTCTACTTAGTCCTAACACAGGACTAGGGTAAACTTCACCATGTGGCAGGACTAAGATGATTTTGTCTTACTGTATTTGCTATGACTGTTTTGGAAGCATTATTTATATTTCCTTTTCTTTCAAATTCTTCTTTTGTTGACAAAGCATAAAGGATTTTTCAGTGTGTTTCCATTTAGTAGCCTGGACTATTAATAAAAAAAAATGAAAAAATAAAATAATAAATAAATAAATAAATAAATAAATAAAAACACTTTCCATGCCTCTTAGAAAACACTGGTCTGGTTAGCTTATTAAAACAGAAATTGCTTAAAAAAGCATTTACTAATGTTATTTGTTGTAATTATGTCCTGAAATAGGATTCTAAATGGGACTTATGCCCATCTCCTGGGACAGCATTTTTTGTTTCTTTTCTTTTCTTTCTTGTTTGGAAAGAACAGGTCAGCTCCTAATGCTCTTATTTATTGAGATCAGTATGATTTACTTTCATTGGAAAAAAAAAAAATACATATCTGACAATATACTGTAAACTTATTTTCATAGTAAAAAACTTTGTTGTAGTTTAAGCAATAGGAGACATAAGACCCCAAACAGAATAGGTTAAGATGACATTTTCCTTAGAAAATGCCTGTCCACAAGAAGTTGAAAATTTCATTGNTGTTGACAAAGCATAAAGGATTTTTCAGTGTGTTTCCATTTAGTAGCCTGGACTATTAATAAAAAAAAATGAAAAAATAAAATAATAAATAAATAAATAAATAAATAAATAAAAACACTTTCCATGCCTCTTAGAAAACACTGGTCTGGTTAGCTTATTAAAACAGAAATTGCTTAAAAAAGCATTTACTAATGTTATTTGTTGTAATTATGTCCTGAAATAGGATTCTAAATGGGACTTATGCCCATCTCCTGGGACAGCATTTTTTGTTTCTTTTCTTTTCTTTCTTGTTTGGAAAGAACAGGTCAGCTCCTAATGCTCTTATTTATTGAGATCAGTATGATTTACTTTCATTGGAAAAAAAAAAAATACATATCTGACAATATACTGTAAACTTATTTTCATAGTAAAAAACTTTGTTGTAGTTTAAGCAATAGGAGACATAAGACCCCAAACAGAATAGGTTAAGATGACATTTTCCTTAGAAAATGCCTGTCCACAAGAAGTTGAAAATTTCATTGCAATCCTCTGGTTTAGGTTAAAATTTTTATTTGGAAAGTTATATTTTTTTAGCTGTTAGATCAGAGTAACTTAATACAATAGTGTCCTGTTGTAGCTTTCAGCTCAGGCAGCTAAGACTAAAACAGATGTACTGTTCGCAGGCTGCATCTGTCAGACTTGAATTCTTCACAGGGAAAAGCCTTGTTCACCAAGGTGACTAGGTATATCTCTCTAGTGTACCTGATAGAAATGTTGAAAAACTTTGATTATACATTCACACAGAAAAGGCAGACTTTTTTATGATCAAGTTACAGGAGGGAGACATTTTTTTCCCCACTCAGATTTTCTCTCAAAAGACAATATTTACTGGCCAATCTGTAAAATGATGAAAACTATGCACACACATATAGAAGGAAAGAAAGAGAACTTATAAGAATAATTATTTGGAATTGATTTCTTGGGAAAGCAAACCTCCATGGTTGCAATGACTCTTCAAAAATCTTGTTTTGCTTAGAATCAAGAACGTGAAGGAAACACCCATACCAGGAAAATTATGCATATAATTAGATGTATTCGGTTTAAGGATGGATCCAGCTAACTCTTCTCCCTTTTGTGTGTGCTTTTGCAGGGTGTAATGGGAGGCAATTGAGTTATTTCATTTATCTTCCCACAGTTTGAATTTGCTGCCACAGACTCTCAGCTACCAGCAAATGAGCAGATTGTTTAAAATATTGCTGAAAAGTTGGGTTCAATCCTGTTGCATCTGGTATGCAGATGGGATGCTACTTCTTGTTCAAATAAATAGAAGAAGCAATTAAGTCTCTTTTTAGAGTAAGATATCTGAAACAATAGGAAGCACCATCTGAAACACAAGCTCAGTCAGATGCTGAGTAATGTGCATAGCAAAGTTTCATAAAAGGTTTAATGCAAGCAAAGATGAGCTAGGAGGGTTTTTGTTTGTTTGTTTTTGGAGTTATCTGTGTATGAACACAGATGTGACCAGAAACAGAGATGGTGGCAGAGAGGACAGCAAAAAATGTCCTTGCCAGCTGTGGAAGGAAAGGCAAGAGATGGACCAGAAACAAGACATGTTTAAAAGAAGCTTGGAATACTGTTTTTAAAATGATTCATGTTACAATCAGAAGAAGGTAGGATTTGGTACATATTCTTTACAAAAACAGACCCTATGCCACACCATTTAAAAATACAACAATGACAAATGCACTAAAGGATAATCCTCCCATCTTCCTACCTGCCACATCCAAAATCTAAGTGGTGTTAATAGCATTCCTCCTCCTAATGGAAGCCACCTGTAAAAGTACAAGCACTTTGTGTGAACGATCACATTAAACATTTCTCCCTCATGTTTACATGCCATGAGAGTTGAGCACATAGGATGAGGCAAAGGGCCCAAGGGAAGGAGCTCAGAGGGAGCTTTTGCTCAGAAGGAGCAAAGATGTGACAGCAGGCTTTGGCTTCCTGCCTGGCAGAACTATGGTCCCATAGACTGTCATTAGTGCAGAATGATTGCAGGTGATGCCCTCTGTCTATGAACTGGCACCCAAAGGTCTGATTTGTTTTCTGATTTGAGGCACCCAAACTCAGCCATGCAGAAGAACATGGTATTTTGTGTCTCTGATAGCGATTACTACTCCTTCTACACTTGCAACTAGTTTCATGGTAATCCTATGGTGTTTTTTTTGTTTGTTTGTTTGTTTTAGTTTCCTGACTGCTGCTGACTACCTTTGGAAGTGGGATATTAGACCCAGTAGAATAGACAGGTGATGAGACTGCAAGAATATATGAAATCCTCTTGGAGAATAACTGTTTTTAAGTGATAAATTCGTTCTCCTCAGGAATGTGATACTGGCATATGAAGTAACAAACATACACTCAGAGTAATGTGACATATTTTCTTTTAAAATAACCCTTCACATGTGGCCCAGAAGTTCTTCCTCAGTAACACAGATGGAATAGTTTTCACCTTGTCTTTTCTTTCTTTTTTCTCCAGAGGGTCCAGATGCAAATGTTCTCACCAACCATTTTCTTATAATGGACAAATGGATGCCCTGCCTCCTTTTTTTTTTTTTTTTTTTACATGGAAGTAAAGTAGAGGCTCCACCTGCCAATTTTGGAACAGTTGTTCTGTTTAATGGAAGCCTTCCATTTTAATTGAAGGTTTGGTGGCTGAGATGTTAACGCTTCTCCTCCAAATCTTGAGCTTATGTCAATGTCAGTGTAACTAATTAAAGGCCAAGTAAATGCAAACAGCTCACCTTCTAATAAAATATTACTGGTTTATTATTATTAATATTTTTTTTTAAAAACAGTAATAATAATAAAAAAAAGTAAAGGAATTTAATAGATATTTTATTTATTAATGCAGCTTCCCAGGGTATCGGTGCAATGAGGATAAGTATATAGAGGGCAAAGAAAATATAAATGCATATAATTAGAAAAAAGACACCTCAGAACTCCTCTAGTTCTCAACCCCCAAAACATCTAGTTTTCTGAAGCCCTATTATGTATGAATATTTGTGGTAATGATCTTATTGAATCTGGGATTATTAAAAGATATAAAAAGCAAAAGTTTTACTATGTAATAAAATATCCTTCATTAGACCAGGCAATACAGGGAAAAAGGCAGATGAAAAGAAAAGGCAGACCCACCTCAAGGCTGAAATACAGTCTGAGGAAGATTCTGGGCATATGTCAGTTTGTCCATCAGTCTAATAGGCATATAGTACACACTTAAAATACATAAATCGAAATCCTTACATACAGAGCTGGATAAGTAATAGTTGCAGGAAAAAAAAAATCAAGAAAATTTTGTGGTTAGGTCAAATAAAAATGGATTTTTTGAAGGGTTTTCAGTGAAATGAAAAATATATCTTTGGGTCAATTCAAATGCTTCTTGGGTTGAAACAAAATATTTCTTTCAGCTTTTAGTAACCTTTTGCTTAATCATATTTCTATAGGTCCTCTTAAAATGAATTATTGTTTTAAAATGAAAAATCAAGGCTTCTATAAATATGTCATAGTTTTGTCTTGAAACATTTTGCTTAAAATGTCAAAGAGAAACGTTTCATCTTCCTTAATAGATGTTACCTTTATCTTTCTTGTTATTCCAGACTTGACACATTTTTAAGTAAGATTTGCTGTCTTGATCAAAACTCCATTTAACAAAGTTGATATTCAACCCACCTCCCCTCAAAGACAGCTTTACTGGAGAGTTGAAACTGCTTAGGACTCCAGACTGTTAAAGTACATATAAAAAACAGATATAGTGCCATGCCTTTGTGTTTCTCTATTTGTATGTATTGAGTTTGTGCCATGCTCTTGTGTATATGTTGATGCACTTACTCCTGTTTTTGCTGTTCTTACGATACACTGCTGACATTTTCTGACTTTTGGAAGCTATGGTGAAAATTCCTGTAGGAAATATATTAATCATTAACAAACATAATGAGGTCTGTGTTATGTTCTGATATTTTCCATCCTACAGTCTTGATGGCATAGGTTTCAGGATGAAGAGGAAGAAAAAGATAAATGGACCTAAGAGCCTGATAGAAAGCCACGGAGCTGAAAACCTTTAGACAAAAAAATAGATGAACAAAATCATGTTCATAATCAACTCCATTGATTAATACTCCACTGCAAAAATGAAGAGGGAATTAGTTGAAGGCAGAGGGAACCTTGAACTTATTTAATCCAACAATTTGATGTTTACATGCTGAAACATTTCTTGTTTTAAATATAAATCATAGTAAGGTCCTATAGCAAGTACTCCCAGTATCTTATCTCTTGTGGTAGATTTCCTGGGGCCAGTCAAATGCAATATGCTTCCAAATGATCCCCTTTCATCCAGCAGCAAGTCTGAGATTTGCTTAAAATGCTATTGAATCAAAGAACTGAGCAAACTTCGGCATTAGAGTCAAGTATGAACTTGGTATGCTGTACTTTCCATGAACCTGTACAGCAACAATTGCTAAATCTCTTGTGAATACCCGTAAATGAAGCCTGGGGCTATGAAGACTGACTTCACCCAGCCGCTGGGTCCCAAGCTCTGACATGTGCTGCTTTCCAGGCTGTTTTGAGGTAAGCCATCTCCCCGGCAACCTGTTTTCACCATTTCTCTTGCCCTGCTTTTCTCACTTTGTATATAACATAGCAGCTGAGCATCACTGTCCTGTTTAAGTGTGTCTGGTAGAATGTTTTTAGCATGCAGGTTTATGAGTAAGAAATTTCCCTAATTAAAAGAAAAAAATGAAGCCAATAACTTTACTCAGTTCTTGACACTTACAATTGCCCTACCAAAGGGCATGATTTAAGGGAATGGAGGAATATGAAATAAATATTTCATACGAGCTTGAACTACTCATACCAGCCATTGATTTTCATTATTTTCATTATTTTTACTGCTGGTTCCCTTTACCAACACCAGCTACTCTCTTATATGCCACATTCCATTGATTTGCATGACAGACCACTACACTGTTCTTGTGTGACATTCTGTTGTCAGAAAAGCATTACCAAAAAAAAGTTTGATCAGAGCATGTTATGACTGCTCTAGGTCTAGCTACAATAGACCATAAATCCTTGGGAGATTTCTCTCTCTCTCTCTCTCTCTCTTTTTTTTTTTTTTTAAAGAGTTGCCGATGCTAGAAATGGGAAAAGATGTAAATGTTGTCCTTTGTAGGCTGGGGAGGTTTATGTCCAATGTAGAGATTATGCAAGCCTCTTTTTTTAAACCAGCTATGCAGTGCTAAAAAAAAAAAAAAAAAAAAAAATTCTAGCAAACGTTTGATAAAACCACTAGCTGTGAAATAGTGTTTCAGAATACTTGTATCTACATGGCAAAAACCTTTAACTATGGTAGGTCAGTTATACCTCACAACCTCAAAGCATAATGAATTTAACCTCTTCTGAAAACAGCTGTTACAGGAACACAGGAAACTTCTACTGTGCTAAGGATCCAGCCGGCAGCCTGGTTGCACTGAGGCTACCACTGTAAGACAGCCCTTCCATGATCTCATTTCTAGGAAATTATTTGAATGTTGGACCAAAACTATGATGTTTCAAGAGTATTGGTCAGTAGGGACAACTGAGGCCAGCATAGAACCACAAGTTTTTAATATCAGCTCCTAAGGCCATTCTTTTGGAATCCAGTCAAAGCTGAGTAGTTGATTTGGTATAAGGAAGTTTGCAGTGTGCGTGCAGATATGCATTCATGGATGGGGGAATAAAGTCATGTCCTCTCAATGAACATAGCTGATTCCCCACAGGTCTGGTGATCTGACCACTCTACTTGGCAAATAGAGACCTGCCATTGACCTCTGAACTTTTCTACCAGAAACCGTCAGGGTTTCATAGGATGAGGGGAATGTAGACAAAATCCAGCACTGTGGAAAATGGATCACTGTCTTCTTTTAGACTGATGCATGTGAGCACTTCATTCCACTTTACATCACTGTAAGTAAGGACTAAGTGTAACTCAAACAATAATGAGTGGACGTTAGGGCACTTTGGTGCCCTATTTTAAACTCTTCTACTGGCATTTCTCTGAAATAGAGTAATCCAGATAGCGTTCACTGATTTCACTTTCTGTTTTTGTAAAGGACTCCGTCTCTTGAGCAATATCAGCAATTGGGATAGCTAGATTGCTGTCTAGAGCCTTTTCTGTCTTGAACAGTGACTACAGTTTCAAACCACTGTCAAGGCTCTGTAGAGCTAGCACACAACAGCTGAGAAAAGTCTGAGTAATTAGATCTCAAATACAAACAAAAAAGGGTGTTTTTCTTCATGGATACACCATTACTTTGACATTTTCTCTTCAGTTAAAGTGGATAAAAGTTTATGTTTCAGCAATCCAAGTGAAAAATAAAAAATCAATCCAAACTAAACTGTTAGTATTAGTCTGAAGTTTAAAACCACAGACATGCCTTCACTTCAGAAAGGACTCTGCAGATGCTCTGGTGCCCAAGTCAAGTGGCAGACCAAAAAGTCAACAACGACTAGATCTGCCCTGGGGACTCAGTCTGCAAGCATGTAGCGGGCCAATGCAGAGAGCAGAGGAGTGAGAAACATCTTGCAAACCACCCTTAGCTTCTTACATCTTCGCATTCAAAAAGCACCTTTAAAAAGAGATGCTATGATTTCAGGAAAATTAAGGGATCCAACATGTATAAGTGGCTCAGCAAGGTGATGATGGAACCAGATGTGATGGTGGAATCAGAATGCCTTTGTTGCTCGGGGTGTAAGCAGGAGAAGATAATAAAGCAGGGAAGCTATCTGCACCTTTGGTGAGGAGGTGGGGATGTGTATGGGGGTGCACTTCGCCCTCTAACTTAAATGGTTTAAAAAAAGGAAGAGAAAACCCAGACCACATAATGTCACATGGAAAATTTTATTCTACTTGCATAAGGTTTTACAATGTTTGTTAGATGCTGGAATAACGGGTTTTATAATGGGAGATGCTGAGAAATATTATTAATGATTAGGGATCCCAGTTTGTTGTTCTCAGTCTGTATGTAACAAGAAGGCTTTTTTCTCTTCCCGTTCTATTTTTTTCTTTGCCAGATAGCTTGGTGAGAATTTCAGTTAATTCCTCCCACATCTCCCATCCTAGGAGAGCTCAGTGTATGCCAGGTGTCTTCAAACAGCAGCCTGAGGGCAACACAGCCAGGAAGCCGAGAGACATGCTAATGATCTGCAGCCCTACAACCACTTGGACAACTGCTCGCTGTGTTGGGAAATGGTCATGCTGTGGCCCAAGCCACTTCCAAAACACCAGTATAACCCAGCACTTGCAGCTCTGGAAGCTTTCCTCTCAGTAGCATCATCCTCCTGTGCTCTGCACACTCCTAGCTTACTTGGGACATCTTAAAAAAGAGTGGAAGTTTCCTAGGTATACTAAGGTCCTTTTCTGAACACCACAGCTGGCTGAAAACAGTGAAAAGAGAAGAAAATAGTTTCATTCTTCTTCTTCAGCAAAAGAATGTCAGAGTGCACTCCGTACATACATTTATTTACACAGTCTGTTTCTGACTCCCAGTTTCCTCCAGGCCAAGTGAGATGATGACTCAGGCTAACAAGTCAGCAGAATCTACTTGCCATTTCCCACCTGCATTGATTTTGGCTAACCTAGCTGAATGCTTTGGGTGAATGCATCCAATTCCTACATTGCACTATACTGTCTAATTCTTTAAAATAAAATTACAACAATTTCTTCTTCAATGCCTTTCATGAAGAACAGACATGTACAAGGACAGGTGAGTATCTGCCTACAACTCGGTGGTACCATACTGCCTCTGAAACCTGCCAACCCACAGGCCTGGCACTTCAAATGTGCTGGGCTGCAGACACAGAAAATACACTGAGAATGGCTCCGGCATAGCTTTTTTCTTCCTCCCTTTTCTGTGAGCATTAAGCAAGATCCTTCTCTTTCCTTCTTTCCCAGACTGGCCTCTAAAATGGGCAAAGAGCTCCTGGAGCTGCTTCCCCTGAAAAGGGTCATGATTACAGGTGGCCTTCCTGGCCTGTGAAAAGAGAAGTAGGGATCAGATTAGGAGGAGAAGGTGGGCTTAGTAAATCTTCGGTGAAGGAGGCAGGAGATCTCACAGTGTTTGCAGGCTGATTTGAAAGAAAAAAATACGTAGATAAATAATTCTTTACAACATCAGTAGTTTGAGGAAAAAAAATAGTTTGCTGGAGTGCCTAGAAAGGTAAAATGAATCAATCCTAAGTTTTCTTACCCATAAAATATGATGTTGTGGGGTGAAAGTATTGTATTTATTTTATATTCCAAACTGTCACAAGGATTTCATCAAACAGGGTGCATACAGTTCCAGGAATCTTCTTTTCTGGGGTCTGTGTGTGTGCATGTGTGTTCTCTTTATTTGTTTACAAAAATAAATTGTGTGCATATGAGAAGAATCATCCATTTTCTACACTGAAAGCAGTCTTCAGTGAGTAAAAAATTATTCTAATTATAGGAGTTTTTATAAATTAATGTGTGCTTTTTATTATCATTTTGCTTTGTTTTTTGTTTGCTTGTTTGTTTTAAGGTTGGGTTTTTCTTGTGTGGCAACTACACCTAGAAGGAAGAGCAATAAACATAATTATCGAGAAATATAATGATTCTGGAAAATGTTAAAATCCTAGAAGAAATTGTTCTGATTTACTTTTCTACACACACTTCTGAAAAGGGTCTCTCTTCTTTCCTCTCCCCATCACACACACACACACACACACACACACACACACACACACACACACACCCGCCTAATTGTGATCTGGAGCCTAAATTATTCAATCAATGACCCAAACAAAACAAAAAAAAAGAGACTCAGTATAGTCAGTATTGATACCATGTCACGTCTGGCAAAAGCCAAAATTAAACAGCAAGTCGTTTATCCCATGGTGGCATGACGATATCAGGTTCAGATAGATTTAATTTATCAATAGGGTCAGGCTGCACTGAATATAAAATCAAATTACACTGAAGCAGATGTTGAAGTCCAAGAAGAGAAGGTGTAGACTGATTGGAGAAAGCCAGGCCATCAAAGAGGCCTTTGTCCGGGTTTGACTGGGTGAAGCAGCTGACAAGTGGCCGTCAGATGCCGCAGCCAGGCAGCTGCATGATGGGACTTTGACAGCTGACTTCATTAGAGCCCCTAGGACATGCATGGGGATGAATTTGTCCTTTAATTGAGCTGGGTGAGGAAATGGCTCTGAGAGGATTGGAGAGAGTGAAAAGGGCTGAAATGAACCCAGATGCCAAATAGGTGGCATCTTATATTAATGTATATGTTATACTTGTATTTACGATATGTAAGCATTTATCACCAATCTTAAAAGTTTTCAAATGTAAACTGCTCTATGCCAAAATATATACAAATTAGAGAAGTAATCGGGAAAAATCCTGCCTGAGTATGGCAGAGGGTAAAAATGTGCATCAGTCTGGGACTCCCACAGCCAGTGACTCTGTATGAATAGCTTTCAACAGCCCACCATCTTGGGAAGAAATCTTGCCTTTCTGTTTGCATTAATAATATAATTTTCTGTTTAATTAACAGATCAGGTAAAGTCTATAAAGCAAATTCTAAGGCTTGTGTGCTGTTTTGCTGTTTACAGCCTCATTGGTATTTTCTCCTGGTGTAGCACTGCAGAAACCTGTCTCAGAGCATTCACCATTGTAAAAACCTAGATTATTGAGTCAAAATATTAATGCAAACTCTGTCTTAGTCTGCTTCATCTAGCTTTACATTTCACATTGCCAAGAGCCTGGGTTGATTTTGAACATGAAGTGGAGGTGATAGATGCTCTGTAGGGGGCAGGGAAAAATCCTTCAGTCCATCCTCAGGCAAAATGCTGACAGGAGGCAGGACTCCCGTGGAAGGAGACAGGGGCTGGATTGGAATACAGGCTGTGTATTTTAACTGTTCATATCAAAGTAGCTTTTTGTGATGCTCAAGCTAATTAATATGAAATATGAAAGGGACTATGGTGCAAACCTGTAACTACTTATCTGAGTCTTCTAGCATCAGTGACACTTAGATATGTATATCAAGTGGAGAATAGACTCCTTTATTTTTTCTGAAAGTATAAATATGTGATCAAAGACATAACATGCACTGGAGCTGTCCTTAAGCAATGACCCTAACCTCATGCTTCTCCCCCCCACCACCAGTATCCCCAAAGCACTCAACCAATGTCAAATATAGTTAAAGAGGAACATAACCATGCATCTCATTTGGAGACAGAGTAATTACTGGCAAAATTTGCCAAATTCTGATGTGCTTGTTCAAAAGTTACCTTGATTTACACACATTTGAGCAATACAATTGAGATTTTTACAAATGATTACCATTGAACAATAATTGCCAAATTTTAGGTGGTGAGACTTCAGTGACCAGTTTTAGTACTACAATGCGTAGAAGCATTGACTGTGAGATATCTCAGTCCAGGAAGGCTGTCTGTTGATGTGGTGTCTAAACAGCTCTTAACTTGGTTACCAACCCTACAACCGATTGCTGTTCATATAACGTATAATAATAGCAAAATAGTTCAAAATCTGACCTAAGATCAGGTGCTGTTAAAAAGTATGTATCTGCCTTGTATAGCACATTTATGGTGTAAAAGATCAATTCATCCACTAATGTTTTTGTGATTGCTCTGGTCACTTCCTGGAGCTTTCTGTCTTCCAGTCAAATAATTTGCTCCTGCTGCCTGGGGTAAGTAAACTAGTTCCCAAATTCATTACCTTCCCAGTATTCTCCAGCAGTCTTCTCTGCAGGGCTCTACAAGGCTTTAATTCAAAGGAATGAGTACCCTGAATTAGACCAGGAGATTTTTTTTTTTTTTTCCCATGGACACAAAAAGGAGTTTAGGCAGCCAGTGTCCATGGAAACTCTGCAGGAGCTGGATGACTCTGAAGTCTCCTTTTTTATTTTATAAGCTGCTCAAAAAGAGAATGGAGAGGGCAGGAGGAGGCATGGAGAATGCCATAACTTTCTGCTTACAGAGGTTGTTTTTCTCACCATGGTGGGGTGGTGGTCTCAACTCCCAGAGGGCTGTGTTAAGCTGGGTTAAGAGCCTATTTGACAGAGAAAGTGGATATGATCCTGTATTGCTTTTCTAGTGTTATTTCCAGCTTTATGCTACAAGAGAAGGCAATGAAAAATCTCCATGCTGAAACTCATTGTTATCCAAAGAGCCCTCCCTGGTATGCTGGCCATGCATTGAACAAATTAATGACTAAATTTTAGCCAGAGACCTAGAGTAACCTCCAGAAACCACAGGCCAGGAAATTTTGTTTCAGTTCTGATCTCTGTGATGATTAAGTAGAGTTTCCTCCATGAGACTACTCAAGTCCAAACTTTATATAAATTGTTTCGTGATCTTGTTAGGCCTGATGCCAGCCATGCTTCCCCATGTGAAGCATGTTTATAGCTGGAATAAAGACCTAGAGGAGGAGGAAGGAGGAAGATATATCTAAAATCTGGTTTGATGCCTGGAAAATAGGCATATTATGTATAAAGAAAATTATATCCTCTTAGATTGCTCCCATGTGCTTTACTTTCTTTTTCCCCTTATCTACAGACACATTGAGCCCAGACATGGACCCATCTGAGAAAGATTTTGGGAATATGCCTTCTCTTTGGCTACTTACAGCAGGAAACCTCCCTGCCTTGCCCTGTGTATAAAAGAATTGTGAATAAAACTGAATGGCAAGTCCACAGGACAGCTAAAACTGACAAAGCCTAGATATGCTAAGAGCTTTTTGAGCAGAGCTAAACATTTCTCCTTAACATACTCATGAGCGTTTCTTTAATCTATACCATGGGGAAATTTCAATCAGCCAGCACAGCTGTGCCTTGCAGAGCCACTGGGTTTTTGGTACGTGAAGTGGGAGCCCTCGTAGCTGGTCCAATGAAGCCCCTCACTTGGTGAGGTCTAACCCTTCTCTGTGGACCCAGGCAGCTTCACACATGGCCATCCTGCGCTCACGGGAAATTTGCTGCTATAGGTACCATGCTAGTGACTTGGGTATAATAAAAGTGGTCTCTTAGAAGAAAAGTGACAATAATCTGTCCCTGTATTTTCCCAGAGAGAGACCCATCTGGTGCAAGCTACGTCTGATGGATTATTCTGGCTCTGTAGTAATTGCTGATATTTCCTTTTTCTTCCAGTTTTTGCCTCTGCTCCATGCAGTCTTTTCGTCCTAATCTGTGAGTCATGCACCTTTTTATTATTATTATTATTATCGTCATCATTATTATCATCGTTATTATTTGCAATGTTTGCACTTTTGATTGCTACATTTTAATGCATGAAACACATAGGCAATGAGTTAAGGAATGCCTTTTTGAAGAAAATAGTTTTATTGTGTTTCATATTTTCACTCTGACAAACAAATACAAGAACTGCCATGAGGTGATGAGCAAAATCCCAGTTCTAGCTCCTCCTAGCATTAACGTCAGATGTATTTTGTTGTGGTTCAGCATAGGTTCCACCAAGAAAGCAGTCAGACCTTATGACTGCTACAACAGGTGGAAAATTGTTGTTTGTCTTTATGGGCCTCCTCAATAATTACTATAAAACACTCACTTTCGTCCTCCTTTTTGTACTGTTCTGCAGGTTTCTTAATGAGATCTGTACATTTTCTGTGTACAAGCAAATTCTTGAGTTTGATACAGAAGCTTTTAGATAGAAACATGATACACCTTAAAAGAGCTTATATTTAGCTAACCTGTACCCAGGTCTGGTGTGAGTGTTGAGACAGCTGATTCATTGATTAATGGAGTCACTGTTAAAACCTAATGTAATAAACATTTGCTCAATATTGTCTGATTCAGTAATCCTTCACAATGGCATACAGAAAGTCAGTATTCTCTGAGTAATGGCATTACTATACAACAGATTCATAATGTATATACATGCAGTAAATTCACAGCAAAATCATTTAGTTTGTTGTATTTTGTCTGGTGGAATGAACCAAAAACTACATAAAGAAAATAAAGGACGGTAAACTAAGATTACAAATCTCCTAGTCTGGGTTTACGCTGCAATGTTAAAAAGCAGGCAGCTGCCTTTTAAACAATGCAAAACCCCTGAGCCTGAGTCTGCTCTCCATTTTGCTGGTGTGGATGCCAATGACAGGAAATAGTTACTTTTTTGTTAGCCCAGTATCTTTGAGAAGAAACTCAAGCTGCCTATCTCCAAAATAAAAGATTGAGGAAATTGGATTCTAATTGCATTTTGAAAGTAGATATAGGATCCAGCAAATGATATCAGTGAGGCAAATTAATTCCTAGTGTAATTACATTGACGTCAGTGGAGTTAATCCAGGGATAAATTTGGCCCGATGTCTTTAAGCATTGTTTGCACAGGAGAAATTGAAAAAACAACAAAGCCCCTGCACTGAATCAAAAGTCACTGTGTGCGTTGGACATCCTTCTGTTCTAATGGCCAACAATAAAAGAGAAGGTGGCCCAAACCATCATGATATTTGTATTTGAGGGTGTAAGTATGGAGTTAACACATTCTTTTGTTTGCTGAACTGCTACACTCCACTATATTTATCTTTTTCTTTCTTTCTTTTTCTTTCTTTCTCTTTCTTTCTTTCTTTCTCTTTCTTTCTTTCTTTCTTTCTTTCTTTCT
>VXAA01005468.1:19852-68999 GCA_013399115.1 Anseranas semipalmata
ATCCTTCCTTCCTTCCTTCCTTCCTTCCTTCCTTCCTTCCTTCCTTCCTTCCTTCCTTCCTTCCTTCCTTCCCTTTTTTTTAATACATAGCTCTTAAAGGATCCAAAAAAAAGGACAATTTTGTTGTCTTGAGGGAGATCCTGTATGTTTTACCCAATAAAACCAGTGACAGAGTTGGATGCAGAAGACAAAAATTGCCATGCCCTGAGACTAGACTTCTACTTTCCTCTCTGGATTAAGCTCTTTGAAGAATATACTGCTTAAAAAGACTAACTAGAGAGTTTCAAAAAGTGTCTGGTACAGGTCACAGTGGCTACACTGCTACACTATATATCAGGCATGAGCTCGGACTGTATTGAACCAACATCACTAACCACACTGATTTGAAGGCAATTTTTGGAGCAAGCCAGTGGTGAAAAACTGGCCTTACCCTTCACTTTTGAGCCAGCCCAAGTGCATTCATCTCATTGTCCAACTGCTTCCATGTTTTCCCATTGCTTTTCCAGTAAAGTCCTGTGGCCTTTGCTGAGCTGACAAAGTGTCATGAAGGCTTTCCTTCTTCCTGTCTGCAAAGGCAGCATGCGTTTGCAAGATTATGTAGCTTTATTAGAGGCAATATAGATGCATGTAGCCAGCTCAAAGATTATACCAAGCTTTAAACTTCTCAGCCTGGCCAGTTCAGTTACAACGGAGAAATGCTTTACATTTGCAGGTTTAACTTTGTCAAGCCTGTGTGCTTTGGTACAGTTTACAAGAGTGCTGTATATTCTATCTGGCTCTTGGTAACAATTTCAGAAAAAAGAACTTCCTTGAATGGAGCAAGTCTTTAGTTACTTGCTAGTTTTATTACCCATATATGATTACTGTGATAATATAAGCCTGCTGTGTAAACAGCATGCCACCTCTACATGTAGCCACTGATTTATATGTCTCATCATCCACTGAAGATAAAGCAAGGAATAGTTCAGCCAAAAAGATAGCCAGCTGACCTATTAGCTACTAAAGCGCATCTTTTGTTTGGTTGATGTGCTGTTTGGCTCAAAAAGGAGAATAGATAAGCTGATAAAAAGGACTATCACATAAATTTCTTCAAGTTGGTATAACTGAATGTGGTGCCAGAGTCGGCAGTTCCTAAATTAAATTCACCCTTCAGTGATGGAGTCAGTAGATTAGTGACTAGACCTTCAACTTCCAAGTTCTAAGTTAAGTGATTGTAGTCATACAAAAGGGAGTTTGGAGGCTTGCTTTTCACTTGCTAATTTATCCTTGTGAAGTGTAAGGAGTTTGGTTTGATTTCTTTCCAGCGAGGTATGTGTCCTAATGTGCTAAACATTTATTAGGGAGTAGAATTTTTATATCAAAGTTGGAAGGCAGATGGTTAAAGTAAAAACCCTGCAGGCTTTCCATGCTAATATATCAACAATGGGATCTTTATGTTTTGCCTGTTCAACATTTCTTAAAAGTTTTCTTCAGCAAACTGCAGCACCTGCAGTAACCAGAGGCAGCTCTCTTTCACTCACTTCACTCATCTATAGCCAAGGTTCATAAGGTGCTGAGTGCCCAGTTTCCATCACCCTTACTTGGTTTCTATGCTTGCTGTTCTCAGAGAAATTAACAGGTGTTTGACAGGCACACTGACATAACAAAATGTATGTCTCATGTTCAAAATCAGGATAATGAAAACAAGTGTGTGCTTCAGTCTTACCGAAAAATAAATGTCAGTAGAGCTTTGGAGGGCAAAGGGCTTTTTGGTGCTGAACTCTTTTTGAGATACAGCATGTTGCAATCTCACAACACGTTTATAATTTATAAACCCATTTTTATAACATGTGGGAAGAATATATTACTGTGTAATAAACTCACAGGCACAGGACAATGTAAATGGGCAAAATGTTGTGCATAGATCACAGACTGAGCATGTTAACACACAGTTAACAGTCTCCCATTTCTATTTAACTGGAATGGCAAAATGATGTAAGTGAGGCAGTAAAGCATGGAGTGTCCATGTAAGTACAGAGTCACAGGGGCCACCTTTTTTAGCTGACTCCTCCTTGAGTATACTAAAAGCAATTGGTTTGTTAAGCTGCTGCTCCTACTGCTACCATAGAGCACCCAAATCCTTCCCACTCCTGTTAACTTACTAATCCTTGTTGTTTTTGTTGTTATGACTAGAGAAGAGAAGAGAAGAGAAGAGAAGAGAAGAGAAGAGAAGAGAAGAGAAGAGAAAAGAAAAGAAAAGAAAAGAAAAGAAAAGAAAAGAAAAGAAAAGAAAAGAAAAGAAAAGAAAAGAAAAGAAGAAAAGAAAAAAATGAAAAAGGCAGCCTAGTCTTGCTGTGGGTACCTACAGGGGAGGGGGGTCCAACTGAAAGACTCATCAGTTTCAGCTTAGTTCAGTAGACATCTGTGCAGCAGAGGACCTTGTGATGATCCTGGCAGCAGCTCTTTTCATTTGGGTTTGGCTTTTTGTGCTGAATGCTTTTTGTACTGAGATCTCATACCAGCCTGTCTCAGCACTTTCAGAGCCAGAGCTTTTTCTCTTCATAAGCTGAAGGCTTTTTCTTTTTTTTTTTTTTTACAGGCCACTGGGTCTGACTGGAGCTGTACTCAGAATTACAGAAACCAGCAACCACCTGTCATCAGGACATTGTGCATGCTGGAGGGGGAGAGGGGCTGGCTGGGGGATTGGGGTATGGGGAGATGGAGGGAGCCCACTGATTTTAGGGGCATTTCTGAGAAGCTGGACTCTTCTCTTATCCATTTGCACACATGGGAAAGGATAACAGTGGTTCAAAGCTTTGGAGGGATGGGGGAAAGGGAAATAGAGAAACCAGAAAGAATAGGATTAGGGGCTAAAAGAGATCCTTCCCAGAAATGTCTGAAAATACATCTTTTCAGATTCCTTCACCACTGGTAGGACTTTTTCTACACGTGATCCTCTTTTAGCTCAGACAGAATCTACATGCACTGGAGTGTTTCTTATATTAGTATAATTTGGCAACAAATGAAGAACTGTCTGTTTTGATTCAGTGAAGTCTGTATTGCCTACTCCAGTACTAGGATGTGTATTAGGACAAAAAACCTATCTATGATGCAGCCACATACATCTCCTTATTCAGTCACATCAATTGCACTTTGGACTTTATGGTGATGCAGATTCAGATGGCTCCTCATACAGAGGACTTAGGGTTACTTTCTGACTTGTGGGGGCCCCTCTGTTCTCACTTCTTTCCCATGGACAGCATTGACACTGGCTGGTTTGTCTGAAATACTACTTTGAATGGTGCAAGCTGTCTTAATAAACCAGAGCTTACTAAAAATGTTAAGCCATTTCTGTGGAGAATAACTGTATTTTCTAGCAAAAAACAAAAGTGCATGGAAATTTTGTAGCTAGCAGGTTGAAGGAGGTGATTCTTGTGATACCCCACCTGCAGTACTGCATTCAGCTCTGGGGCTGAATAGAGCATAAGAAAGACATAGACCTGTTCGAGTGGGTCCAGAGGAGGGCCACAAAGATGATCAGAGGGCTGGAGCACCTCTCCTACAAAGAAAGACTGAGAGAGCTTGGGTTTTTTAGCCTAGAGAAGAGAAAGCTCCAGGGAGACCTTACTGTAGCCTTTCAATACTTAAAGGGGGCTTGTAAGAAAGATGGAGAGAGACTCTTCATCAGTGTGTGTAGTGATAGGACAAGGGGTAATGGTTTTCAACTAAAAGGGGGTGGACTTAGATTAGATATTAGGGAGAAATGAGGGTGGTGAAGCACTGGAACAGGTTTGCCAGAGAAGTTGTGGATGCCCCCTCCCTGGAAGTGTCCAAGGCCAGATTGGATGGGGCTTTGGGCAACCTGGTCTAGTGGGAGGTGTCCCTGCCCATGGCAGGGGGGTTGGAACCAGATGATCTTTAAGGTCCCTTCCAACCCAAGCCATTCTATGATCCCATGAAATTTATTTCTTCTGAAAAAAAAAAAAAGTATCAAGGATAAAAATTTTATCATCAGAAAAATACCAAGTCCTTATTGGGTAGAATAATATTCTTTCTATAAAGTAAAAAGAAATAACTTCTTTCTCAGAAGTTATTTCACAGGGACTGCTGCCAGTCTCAGTGAGTAAAGCAGGAGGTAAGAGGCTCAGCCAGAGCAACCCTGTTACTTGTCAAAGGTATGTGTCCTTACAGTCCTTGGCTTGGTCTCACTCCTGATAAATTCAGTGAGAAAGCTGAGACTTTTTGACCTTAAAATGGAGGCATTAGCAAGCATCTAAAACATTGTGATGTGATTAACCTGCTTCTCTGAAACTCAATAATCTTGGGAGTGGTACAAATGAAAGGGCATTTTCCGCTTAGCAAAAAATTCTCTTGCTCTCTGGGTTGGCCTTCTTCAGGTTTCCTCATTTCATTCTCCAACTCAACACAAGAACTTAAGAGTGTGGGACAATACGTTACAGAAATATACTCAGTCTACAAAGTATGAGTGTGGAGGTGAGTGCTCCTAAATCAGGATAGTAGCATATCTCTTGGCTACTCATATGGATGCAGATTGATACTAATGAAGAATTGGGCCAGTCCACACTTATTTCTTGTGAAAATATGTATGATATATATAATTAATGTACACCCTTCTTACTCTTTCATGAAGGTATAAAAGGTATAATCAATTTTTAATAGAGCAGGTTACATGCGTCTTCACTGAGGACTTTAAGAAATAAATGAGATGCAACTGCTGTAGTTGTCATAAAGCTGCAAAATTATTTCAGTTTCCCTTCTAGCCGTACCTCCAGTAACATTATGCTCTGGTCTTGCCAGTGACCTGTCACTGCTTTTATATTACAGTTTTTAATTTACTACAGGTGTGACTGTGCCATAAACCATAGCTATGTACATGTGTTAGCTGGTTCTGTTGAACTACATTTTTTTCAATGGTTTTGGTAACTAGCTTGCCTGAGAACCCAGGAGGGATCGGGAATTTAGTTTATTCCCTGCAGAAACAAGAAGTTAACTTTGCAAGAGGTAACATAATAAATGGAGCACAGTATTATTAAGATGTTGGGAGCATGAACACACCATGTACAATTTACTTAACTGACAACAACTTTCTTTTGAGAGGTGATGTCCTCCATATCCACAGTCTTCTTCCAATAGCTTCCTAATGCCAATGAAAGGCAACTCAATATAGCATCTTCATGCCTGTTAATGATGCAGGTTTGGCTTTACTTTGAACGTTAGAAGGCACCAACGCATTCATCCTCTTCTCTGCTATTTTCTATATGGGCTGTACTAGGCTACACACTAACTCAGGATTTTGACCGTGGTTTCCATCAAAATACATGGGAAGCATCATTCAAGATATAACAAAGGATTTTACTAAATTCATCTGAAATGTCCCACTGATTTTACTTGATTTTAATCTTTGAAGGGCATCTTCCTGTGCATTAAGTTCTTAACAAATATTGAAATCTTTCAAACTATCCCTAAAGCAAGATGGTGTTCACTTCCTCAGAAATCTTAGTCACTGGTGAGGTAAAACAAGAGGAAAGGGGAGATGTAAGTGAACCAGGCATAGCTGATACTGGAAGCTCCTATTCATTGCTGGCATGTGCTGGTGGCTAACTTACAGAGACACTGGAGAAAAGACACTTCATCCTTCTTAAGGAATTCTTATCGTATTTTTAAAGTACTTGTTTCTGTTTAAAAAACAACTGGAATAATTTGAATACCTAAAGTTCCTTGAATAAGTTCACTGAATGATAGCAATTTCATTTGGATTATTTGCTGGTAAATAATTTTTATAATTCTTCTCAAACTGTATGGAGAAGTGATATGACAGTCATGTAAAATTCTACCTCCTGAATGATCTTGTTAGTCTGAAGAATTAAAACTATATTTTGAGGCCAACTCATTTCTCAGCTATTTGGGGGGGGGGGGGTTTCCAAAAACCCTTTTTCATGTTCCCCCTTCATCTTTATACATATGTTAGACCAGGCCACTTTTCAAGGATAGCTGAAACTATTTCAGCATCTTAGGGAATTAGAAAATACTTGAGGTGAATACTAAATATTAAAATTTATGAAGTTTATTTTCCTGCCATTAAAACTGGCCTCAACAAATAAAATCCTTTTGGCTTTGCTTTTGGGAAAAAAGTCGTATCAGTGCAGATACTTTCATCAGTCAAATATATATTTATAAAAATAACATTTTTCACTTAAAAAAAAAAAAAGCACTCTTCAAAGATGCAAATTTATATGGCTGTAAGAGACATGCCAACATTGTTGCGAATATAAACTCAGCCACCCTTCCCCTATGAGGAATAAGCTGTTTTAAAATGAGGTTACTTTCTTGAGCATGCCACAGTTCTCCTTCAGCCCACACCCAACAACAGCCCAAAGTCTGCAAAGGCTTTTTGTAATCACAACAGATACCTGCTCTTGGCTTGCCAGCCCTGTGGAAATTCCAATTTGCTGTATTACAGTGTTTGTCTATTCTGGTCCCTACCGAAAGAGCAGCCTCAGGAATTAACTTCTTGATTAGTCTGAAAACCCAATCACCTATCAGAAACAGCAGGAAAAACATGCCTGAGCAGAGGATTTTCTCTTTTTCAACACTCTTTCAGGCCATACACCAACCTGGAAGAGGACACCCAAGAAACACTAGTTCTCTTATGTTTCTTCCATTGTACTTACAAATACAATATCTATTTCATTATGTGGAGGAGTAGGGGAAATGAAGCTTAGTGAGAGCAGCAGCAGCATAGCAAAAGCAATATTCAAACAAACATACACAATGCTTTTGTTAAAGAGAAAGTATTTTATAAGGATTTGACTTGGGAGTAGGCTTCCTCCTCATTAATTTCCCAGCCCGGCAATTTTACCTCTTAAAAAGTATATGGATGCTATATATAAAATGCAGTCTGAAATTTGATCTCCAGGGCAGATATGAAAACAATAGTAAAGCTGTACTTTCATGACAGCTGGTGTAAGCATAAGTAACTTCTGAGTATTAAGCATGATGGTGGGGGAGACAAACTGACCTCCTTAATGTTAATGCAGAGGAACTGCTGGGGCTCATGAGGAGACAGGGACTGGAGAAATATCAAAGATTATCCCAAAGACATTATGAGAGTGGCATAAAGAGCTAAAGTTAGGGTAACCTATCAAAGGAAGATCTTTGAACCTGTCTGAGATTCTCCTGGTCATTCTTCACTGTTAAGCCTGTAAGCATGGTGCAATCTTGCTCCTATGTGCCATGGTTTCCTTACAGGGAGGTATTCCAAATTTTAATCCTCGAGTTTCTGCCTGCAGTTGGAGGAGGTTTGGCCAGTCCTTCAAAAACAGGTTGAAAAGTAGAACACAATTAGAAGACCATAGAGATGTGTCTGAAGACCATAAACCACATGTGAATCAAGTTTCATGCCACCACATTTTGGTACAGAGAGTAACTGGTCTGTGTGTACTCTGCCTTAGTGGAATTTATGAGCAGGGCACAGTATTTTAGCTGGACACTATTGCAGGACACCTCTTGCAGCAGCATCCATTTGCCTGTTTCTACTTCTTCTCTGAACAGTAACTAAGTGCAGGATACACGCGCATGACACAAAATGTGGTGTGGGGAACTGCGCTCTTTTTTTATTTTATTTTTTCCCTATTGACTTGGTACATGTACACCTACAGAATTCCTCTGTGGCTGAAGACATGGCTCTAGTCAAGTCAGTGTGGGCTTTGAAGTGGCTCAGGTTATGGCCTGTAGAAGTAGAGGTCTTGGCTGACATATTGAATTATCAACATTTCTTCAAAGCTGTTCCCATTTCAGGCATGAAGACTTTGCATCCTAAGAGCTCTTGTAAAGTAATGTTTATGGACACATAGTTAAATGCATAATCAAATGTCTCTTAAGAAACTCTGGAAAGAATCATTCCCACTGCTTATTTCTGCTTCCTATTCCCATGAGGTTAGATTCAACTCCCTCCCCTTCTCGCCCTCCCTGGGGAAGCAGGCTGTAATGTGGCTGTGCCACTGCAAGATATGCTCTGCATTTCAGCTGTGGCAGCATGGGTGCATGGTGTGCTGGGTAGCCCTCAGGCCATCGAGGCCACTCCTGGCCCCCCAGCAGCTCTAGACCTTGTTGCCCAGCTAGACACTCGCTGATCCTCTTCAGTGCCACATTCGTCCTGCTCCTGTGGCACTTGCAGAAACTCCTTCATGCTCTTGTTTCATCTTCTGCTGATGATTGTAAATTCTAGGCGGGGAGGGGAGGGGGTCCAAGAATTTGTAACAAAAACACAGGAAAAAAAGAGCGTCTCCATTGAAGTTAATAATCAGCAGGGTCCAAATTACCTCTTATTAGCATCTATTTTACAAAAGAGGCAGGGTGTAATTTCACCATAGATTCAGATTTGGAGGGGGACTATAATCAGCCTCCTGAAGAGCTCTGCCTGAAGTACAGGGCTGCTTATTTCTTTTCCAAATTGCACTGCTCTCTTTACCCCTCTCACACTTCCCCCGCCCTCCCCAGCCTCTTTCTCGGTCTCTCTGAATAATGCAATCGCTTTGAATAGCCCAGACAGGCCTGCAGATTAGGGAGCCTGTTTGTGGTGCGAGGGGCCAGCTGAATAGGCGCAGGAGGCCCGCTCCCTGGGAGAACAAGGCTCTGGGAACTAGGCCAACTGTGAAGAGCATGTGCTGGGAGGGACTGAATAGGCGAGCAGCCGGCCAGCCCATATGTCAGGCTGTGCCACAAAGACTCCTCTGCACATCTACCATGACAAACAGGATTACTGAAGACAATTAATCTGGCACACTTTATCAAAATCAAGCGCTGACCCCCAACCTTTCCCCCCAGCGCGCAGCAGATGCCACGCTCCAATTCAATGGAGCTCAAGTGTTCCCTTTTTCATCGCTGAAAGGCATCCAAAGCCTGAATAAGGCTGGCGTGGACTAATTGCAAACACTGTCTGATAGTGACAGTCCTAATCAAATGAGATGAGCTCACCTTTTCTGTAACTTCTAATGGGAAGGCTGGCGGCAGTCCCCTGTCAGCTGCTTGGGAGAAAGAGAAGCGCGTGGGTTTGGGTGGCCGCCCCTCCTTGCTCCCACTGCCTGATGGAGCAAGGGGGCAGCCTCACGCAGGCCATGGCTGGAGTCAGGGGGGTTGGAGGAGAGATAGCGTCTGAGTAGCTGAGCTTGTAGCCACCTCTATGGAGGAGTGGGCTGCTGCTCGGCAGCTGCAAAAGAAGTGACAGAAGCCAAGTGCTGACGCTTGTTGCCATGCTGGGAGCCAAGCTGAATACCTGGGGCTGAGTCCCTACCTGATGTCTGTGGAGGTGCTAACACCCATTGGTGTCTGACCCTGCCTGTGGGATGTTCCTGGCAGCTCTGCAGTGGAGAGCATAAGCTTGAACTCATTAGGACCAATCATTTCTGGACCAATCATTTCTTCTCGTTTCCCTCCTGCTTGCTTTATTTTATTTACATTTCAACAAATAGGAGTTTCAAAAAGCCTGCCCAGTTGACATTAACAGAAAATGAAAAGTACAGTTCAATAAGAGACGGGGGGGAAAGCAGGGAAAAGCTAACAGTATTTTATCTTATTACTTTTGTATTTACCTTACTGCTGTTCAAATAAGCAGCTCAGGTACTTGCTGCTCAACCCAGTAGGCATGGGCCTCTGAATTACAGTTTACAGCCAAGTACATGTGTTTCTGTATTTTCATCCTCTTGCTGTTTAGAATGGATGGAGTGAAGCTTTGCATAGGCGTAGATGAAGGCTTCTTTCAAGTAGATTTTGTTTGTTTGTTTTCAAGTTTTCAAGCAAAAGTTTTAGCCAGTTCAGTATCAGTTTTGGAAGAATCTCCTCTATTAGTTGAGAAATACCAATAAATAAAATAATAAAAAATAGTGAGCTTTACAACATAGACCACATCCTGCAGGATATTACCCTATTTCATAAAATTTGCACAAATGAAATTATTAAAATAGTTTATTTGGGAAATACTGAAAGAGCTTCTCATAATGTTTTAATATGAGTAAATTTTGCAATCAGAGAAAAAAAATCATTTCTCTCTCTTCCTACCATAGACACATAAAACAAAAAATGAAGTTTAAAATATTCTGTATAACTTAATTTTCCTTAAGTTCTTTTCTGTCCAAGTGGACAGCATTTTGTCCTGGGTAGCATTTGCTGTTCCTTGTCATCTGTTTTCTTATAGAAACTTCACCTCTAGATATTATCTCTCTGCTTACTTCTGTGGCTTTCCTCAGCATAACACCTGACACTTCACCAATTTGAATACCTATAACTTTCCTCTTAAAGTAAGGGAAGCAAGGGATGGAAACACTCTGTGTTCAGAGAAAGCACTGAAGGGCAAGGGATTAATAACTAAGCTGATGTCTGAAAGCAACTTGTTAGGGCTCGGAGCCACCTGGGTCACAATTTGACACTCTGCCCATGAAATCTCTGTCCCTCTGCACACACGATGTGCAATGGGATCTCCAGAAAAGGTTCACATGTGTGCGCTCACAGCTAAACTCAATGTTGAGCAGTGACAACTAATTGTTGTGAAGCCACGGTGACTTCCATTTACATTTTTCCTGCGTATCAATTCTCAGCACAGGGTGTGTTAATTAAAAAAGACTGAACTTGAAATTATAACTTTGTGGGCTGACACCTGCAAAAGCCGTCAGTGAAGGACAGGAGCTTCCACTGGGGCAGCACTCTCCTGCCCCTAGCTGGAATGGGCAACAGGTTCTTATTAGCAGCACATTGCTAATGATGCCCTTCAAATCTGTTAATATTTCTTCTTCCTGCGTATCAAGAACGGGATGTTTAAATGCTAGTTACAGATGGAGGAGCAGCTGATTTTGATATTACAACATTTACACTCCAGCAACATGTTCCAGCATCTGAGAAATGCACTACTGAAAGTGGGTCCAAGCGGGAAATCAGAAAACAGAGCTAATGTTGCTCGAGGCACCCAGCAAAGCCAGCTGCAGATCACGTAGCAGCTCATTGCTGTGATTCTTTGACATCCCATAGTCCAACACCTTCCAAAAATCAAAGGCCAGGTTGTGTTTTTATTCAGAGCACTGAGGTTGATTTCTAAGAAGTCTCTTGTAATGAAGTGATATACAGAGTTAGGAGAGCTAAACTGTAGCTAATGGCTGCTGTGTCAGCAAGAAAAACCTTCTGCAAGAAAGGTGACGGAATGAGCTACATATCCTACTTTAAGAAAAAAAGAGAGAGAAAGAGCACAACAAATAACATGGAAAACTCAATTCACTGCAGGATAAAGCTGCGGCAGCAGCAGAAGTGACAAGATATTGATCTGAACTACCTGGGAAACAGGGGAAGATGTTTTCATCTCCATGCTGCAAGGGGAGGAGCTGCCTGTAGAAGGGATTGATGCTGCCATCCGAATGTGAGCCCATCCATGCATGCTTGTGGGGTGACTGGGGCAAGGCGTCCCGGAGGCAACCTGTGCTCAGAATGAATACAAAGCCCTGGTGACACCTCTCACTTCAACTTAACTTGATCACTGGTAAGGCAAAGAGTGATTTATAGCATGATTAGATTAGGAAAGAGGAAGGTTGTGATCCTTTTGAATGCAGCTAGTTAAAATGTTTCTCTAAAAAACAGGGGTACAAGATTTTTGCACTGTTTTTTGGAGTAGTTCTGTAGGTCTCAGTAACATACCCTATTGCTAGAAGTACCAAGACAGCTAAGAGTTTGAAAGGTGGAGCTGATATGATAGCTCAGATTGGCAAACCTCATTCTTAGTGACATGGGTGTGAATTTCTTCCACTCATTAGCAGGAGTAGGAACATGCCCTTAACAGAAAGGTTTGTGTTAAACAACATTTGTAAAATTTTATCTGGTTTGAGGTAGAGGACCCACTGTTTCTTCTAAAACACACTGTATGTGTAATTACAGTGTAATGCAAAAATTACTGAGTCAGATCTCCAGCCTGTGTTTGCAGGTATTGACAGAAGAAAGGGTCTTCTCTTCTCCACTGGCCCCCAAGGCACTGCCACTGCCCCCAGACAGTGGGAGAAAGTGAGACCTACTTTACCTGGCTACTCATTGCTGTCAAGATGGTATTTACATCCCTATAACAATGGTCACTGACTTTTATTTCAAACTAATATATTGTAAGTCTAGTGAACTGGATCAGAATAACAGAAGCCCCTACCTTTTGCAGTCCTCATACCAGGACCTTTTTGAAGGTTAAGTAAATATGCCTCACTTCTTTTCTTTTTTTTCTTTTACTTTTTTTTCTTTTTTCCTGGACTCAAACAAGTGCCTTTGTCTCTGTTGACATAATGTCCTAAATAGCTGTCAGAGGATTTTGCTTCCTTTTGAGTTCTCTGTAGCTGCTGTCAGGTCTTCTGCTTGGTTCACACAGAATGATTTCCTTAAGGCCTGAATATGGAGTCTAATTCAGACACCTCACATATAGGAATATCATTCTGTGCTGTAGCTCCATAAAATGTCATGTTTCAGTGACTGTGGTGTGCTTCCAGTGTGGCTTACAGAAATACCACCAATACATGAAATCTTTTAATGTTTCACTTTTGATGTTGTTAATACCTCACTATATAGGGACATAAAACCTAAGTGAATTGAAGAAAGGGTAAGCTTCATCTGGTACAAAAGGGAAAATAATTACAACATCACAGAGTGATGTTTATGGAAGAAGAAAGAAAGCATTCAGTTGCTGGAGGAGTGAAACTTGCATGTATGACAGTGTAAAGAAACTCTGGTAAAGTTCAGTGCAATGGGCTTTGTTTCACTCACATAAAATATTTTCCTTCCACAAGAAGCTCTTTGCAACATGAAATAAGGCTGGACTTTCTTGGCTTAAATATCAAAGTGACTGGCATCTACCTAAACAAAACAGATAGCTCAGGCCAGCAATCTCCAACTTCTTTTGATTTACAGACTCCTAAATATAGAGGTGCAGATCCTGTCTGAGTAATTTAAGCCAACTGACATGAGGTTTGCTTTCTTATTTGGATTTTACAAATCCCTTAGAAGCGGTTTAGGGAACACTTAAAGTCCACAGACCAGTTTCTGGTTTCGACCATTGTCCCCAGCACATGGCTTTCAGGCAGCATGCTGTTTGTGGCACCTCCTAACATTATTCTTGGCTGTGGCATACCAACCAGAGAAAGCACAGTTCAGTATTGCTAGTATCACGTTACTTGCTCAAGAGTTCTTTTTTTTTTTTTTTTTTTTTTTCCTGTAAGCCACTAATCACTGGTAGCCCCTGGCTAAGGTACTTTTTGGTGCTTAGTAGGAAACAACAGGGTGTTTTTGGTTCAGCTGAAGTTTCAGAAAATAGAAATAGCATGGGGCTTAATGCAGAGTTCAGTTTAACCTAAAAGGCAACATTTTCTTTCTGAGGTTTTAACAATACTTTATAACCAAGATTGCAGCAAATAATTGTGAAGCTGCAAATCAAAACCCTAAGTTTATAATATGTCCAAAATATGCTGATGATTTACTGGTTATTATAATTCCTTTTTGTGCAGCCAAAATGAATTGCCGAAATTTACAGGAGTTTGCAAAAAGTCTTAGTTGACTCAATTCCTTATCTCTTTAATGAATACATTTTGGCCAGAAAAGTTTACTTAGCTGCAAGTACTTCATCACATAACTAAGCAGAAGGATCTTTCTGTCAACAAAGCTTAGGATTCAAATTTGAGAATCATCTCAGGAGGGTCTTGGTGTTGCATCCAGAGATGACTTCTGGTCTACAGGACTAGAGTGATGAAAAATGTATTGTGTACCACTGAGCATAAGGCTGCAAACAATGTCAGTGAGAATGAAGCTTTCTTGAGAGGGGGCTGTGTGAGCCCTATTACTGCGGCAGTCACAAAGCTATTGATTTCATATCTTCTGAAGTGACTCAGTGAGCAGGACACAGGCCTTCCAGAGAGGAGGATGGGACTCTCAGTACAGCTTTTACTCACTGGCATGGTTTTGAAGTGCCTGCCTTGAAGATGGTATACAAAACATCTTTGACAAGAATACAGCCCATAGCTAGATTTCTGAAGACCTAAGATTGACGATAGATAATGAAAACTGAATGTAATCTACACCTATGCTAATTATCTGCCTGTCAGCGTGCTCTGAAATGCATTTGGGAGTAAATACAGAACCACCTTAAAATTCACAAAAATAATCATTCCAACTTTCTGCTGTTTGAACAATAGGAGGTTTTCCTTTTCTTTTTTTTTTTTTCTGTCTCTTATCTTTTGAATTCTTAAATTGCTGTTACACCACGTGAACATTGAGATAAACTGCTGTTCAGATAATTCACTGTCAAAAATATTGAGCATACTTTAGTCGGATGGCAGTGGTAATGGTCTTTTCAAGTGCCGCTGCACGAAAGCTGAGCCTATCAAGATTTTTTGGCAGGCACTGCGTTTAACTTGTCATGTTATATATTGCGGCAATGCAGTTGAGGATCAGTATAAATCAACTTACAAGTCTGAAGGAAATAGGGGAATTTGCTTCTGCAGTCTATTAGCAGCTCAAGTGTCTAACAGAAGGTGGCAGCATTTTAACATCTTTCAGTCTACCTAAAAGAGAGGATGAACTCAATCTGCATGTCCAGAAAGCTGCTTTTTATATTCGGGCTGGATGTACACATTGCTGTCTTGAATTTCTAGTTTTGATGAATATATGTGGTTACGGAGAGGCAGGAAGGTGAAGTTTTGATAACATTTCAGTTTTCATAAAGTAAATGTGGGAAACAGGCGAAGTAGGAACTGTAGGGAAGGAAAGTGAAAAAGAAATTAAAAAATATAGCTGTCCAGAAACAGGTCAGAAACAGCCCTCCCCCAGCTAGACAGCAGTTTCATGGTAGCTCCATTATAAACAGTGAGTAAGAAAATATGCAATCCCTAATGAATGATTGGGATTTGATCTCATACCAATTTCACTGGGATAACTCTCTTGCTTACAGGGCTGTCACACCCTGTATTGTCAGCTCTCATGATCTCATCACAAGCTTTTTGTCATTTATTGTTTTTCGTAAAACCCCCAGCCTTTGAAACTGAGCAACTGCATGGGAACCCCAGCTTTCACTTCACCATACCACCACCAAAAATAAAAAGTTTTGAACCCTTGTGGTTACTGGGAAAAGTCAAAAAACATGACCAAAATGCTCTCACATTGTTCAAAAACCTAAAGGCAGAATGGGAAGAATAACAGAATTTATACTAAAACAAACAAACAAACAAACAAACAAAAAGAAAAACAACTCCTAAGGTTAGATTGAAGTCATATATCAGAGTGGCCTAATTGACAATGGTGTGTTGCTGATAGGAAGCCTGAATGCAGCACTGAGAGCCAAGGCAAGTCACAGTGTAGTCTGATAGGGGTGGAATTAAGTGCCTGGCTAAGTGTGTAACCATGAGCACAAAATGGTGTTGTTCACTTCGGTGAGATTACTTGCTGATTTACAGCTCGAGTCATTTGCCAGACTGAGCTCCTAACTCATTTAAGAACTAATTCAGCGGCCAGTGTTGTTTGAAGGTAAGACTCTCAAAATCAGGACATCCGTGTTCTTAAACAGCTTTTTTTAACATTAAACTGTTTCAACTAGCACTTGATTTACCTTTTAAGGTAGATATGGACAGCACTAAGGAATGCTATACTAACAGCTACTACAGGGACTCCACACGGTGACAGTAATTAACACCCTAATACACACACAAAAAAAAACCATGATACGTTATTTTCAATCTTTCCATTTCAATGGGTTTGTCTCTGAAATCATGTAAAAACTGGCAAATCTCTCATTGCAGTTTCAAAATGGAGTAGATCTAATTTCCACATTTGTGTATGGAAATGAAATGCTAATTTTGCAGAGACTTCCCACTGTATTCACCTCAGAAGCCTGACTGTGGTGCAATTAAAGAAGTGGGCAGATTACCAGATGGCAAGCAACCATGGGCAGAGTTAATCTAGAAAATATATGAAACCTTGCAGGAACTGAGGTGTTGAGGGTTTAGCACAGATAACTCTGGGCACAGGCAGACAGTCACACAGTCAAAAATGGCATTCAGTAAATTGAGCCCCAGAACGATTAAATGCCTATCTGGGAGTCCTGGTGAGCTGACAGAAGAGGTGAGAATAGGATCATGACACCTTTTGTTCTTGGATCCAGCAAGAATATTGTCAGACCACAATTTTAAATTTCATGCTGAGCACTGAGTTACTGTACTTAGTGGTCTCAACCAAGTACACACTGGGCAGCAATAGAACTGATTTAATTTTGTGTGGCTTCTCAATGCTTCTTCCTGGAGTTCCTATTTGCTGCATTGTGGGTTAAATACTTAAACAGGAAATCAGCTCAGAGGACCAGCTGACCAGTTCAACCTTGTGGAAACAGTTGTCCTTGCCTACTTCCCAGAACAATTCAAAGAATGCCTTGTTTCTGGCACACACAACAGAAGCAAAAATATGTGGAGAACAATTCGTGGATAGAATGATTTGGTAGGGTAACATCAATCACACGAATTAAAGACCTTTGAGAAAGGATCAATACAGATATTGGCATACCTAAGGACAGAAAGTTCTGCTTAATTTGTATGTTCTCCTGTAGACAGTCCTCTGACTGAGTGCCTGAATTTGTTACATGAATCTAATAGCTAATCATCTGTTAGAGTGATTCTCTCAAAATTAATCTAGCCTAAGTTTGACATAAACAATCTAGAATGACAACAATTATAAAAATCACTTCACAAAAGAATGACCTTTAACAGAAGAAAAAGCAAATTTAGGCTAAATTGATTCAAATGACAGACAGACAATCAAGGAGGGATATCTTTCTTTCTTTCTTCTTGTTATTGTAATAAAATGTCTGCAATGCCATAGTTCTGTCAGGCTTACAAATGCCACATTTCATATTTTTGTCAAGGGTTTTTTATTATTTTTGCTGTTACTCTATGCATATGGAATAAAGTTTTATGCATGACTTCTAATATCATCATTAAGATCTTTATTAAAGTTCATTCCATCATAGTAGATGCATTTTAATTGCTAATTCTTTTAGCTCAGCTCTGCAGTAGTTTATATTGCTTTAAATTCAACTCCTTACTAATGGCAAGCTCTGTCAGTCCACTAAAACATAACATATGAAAAGTACCATTAAGATCTGTGAACTAGATGGAAACAAAAATGGAACTCAATGGAAGCAAATATATTTCATCAGGCTTTGAAGAGATGGTGGATTTTATGCCACCTGCATGTGGCAAGGCTAATCACCTCTTGGTTAAAATTTCTAATGATCTCAGGATAGACATTTTCCTGAGAAAATATTGTGAAACACCTTCAGGGTTTTGTCCAACATGAAAAGTAGTTATCTCAATATGTGACTGACATTGCTCTCCAAATGTGGATACTGGGGACCTGGCCTGTGTTGGGATCAGCTCTCACTTCAGTTGGTTGTGGGCAGCAATTGCTATAGCTGCGTATGTGCTGGTTCATGGAGCAGGAGCACAAGCTGCAATTTTCATTGGGTGTGACAACCCTGGTTTCAAGCAGAAATAAGTTATTTCCATGGGCAACATGGTCCTCTCTGCTTTCTGATGAGCTTACACAATTCTTGCTAGGTATCCATGATGCCAAGGAAAATTTCTGTAGGATAAAATGCCTCAGATAATGCCTACTCAGGGGCCTACAGTGAGTCTTTATCTTTTATTTTTATTTTTGTTTTCATTTTCCAAATACTTTGAACTTTCCTTGGGAGCTCTGAGGACTTCACTTATTTTCCTAACTTCACCACTTTTCTTGGGGAGGCTATTTGATTTTCATGGTCCAGCTCATTTTATATGAGGTGTGACTTGGGTAGACCTTCCTGTCAGAATACACAGAGAGCCGTTTCTCAGTCACTGAAGGAAGTGCACAAAGAATTCATCCTTATCTTTGAACATGGGTGTTTTAGCTCCCACATACTCTATTGACATAAGATGGGCAGATTGTTGCATTCTACTTGCATTATAATTTGATTTATTTAGCTTCAGTTCGAAAGCAAATATTTAAATGTTATAGGCCCATTTTGAAAAATGGAGCTCCTAAGACTTGGATAGAAAGTTAAAGTGTGAAAGTCTTGGTTTTATAACCTGGAGGAAGCAAGAGCAAAGGCAACACCTTAGTGTGAACGAAGCCATACATCTGCTAATCAAATTCATGCTCAGTGTATGAATAATGCTGCACCAAGGACAAATATTTTGGAGAAATTTAGTATATGTCTTTGAAATTTTGATTCAAATGCCTGTCAAATATTGCAGAGTTTGTTGCTAGTCAATGCTGGAAAAAATGCAGGAGATACAGAAGAGAAAATGCCCCTAGGAAGTGCTTCTCAAACCTGTGTGATTGCTGTTTACTTGTTTTTTAATGTATGCATTTCATGCCTATGGATTTATAAGAGGATGTTTGCTCTTGGATTTAAATATATAGTGGGTGTTAGAGGACCAGTGCAAAAGTGGCAGCACACAGCCTACATAATGAGCACCCTAATATGCACAATAACTTGTTTACGGTCCTGAAGGTGAAACTCTTCATCCCCAAATTCATCCCATTTTGTGGCAAAACAGTCTGGACAATGTGGAAAAAAGGACTTGAAAGCAAACACTAAGCTGTTGCATTGTCTTTGCTCTTTCATGGTGTACTAAGGTGAAAGTAAGTCCTGGCCTCCAGTGTTCCTAGGTTTGGCCTACCACTAGAGGAGAGCCCTCAAGAGGTGACAAGGTGTCCTACAGCAGTTCCTTCTCCAGCTGTGACACAGAACTTCAGGAGAGATTGTTTAAAGGCTCTTTTGGAATATCATTATAGGTTGTAACTTTAACAAAGCCCTTAATTTCAAATCGATGTATTTGATAGTGACTTTCATTACCCTTCATCTGTGGATAGAAATGTGACTGATGTCCACCAGGACAACTTATCACCTAAACCTCTTCTTGTTCTGCAAGCATTTATTGACAAATCTAATTTTGAAGCTATTTTCTGCATGCCTAATCTTGTAAGTTTATTAATATTCTGCCTAATGTGTTCACAATAAGCAAACAGATCCATTTTTCAGAAGGGCTCAAATAAATCTATAAACTGAAGATGACTTTCTAATGTGGGCAGTAAGACTTTTTAAGTCTTCCCAAAAGTGTCTTTGCTACTTTGCCTGGTTTTGACTCATATGACACTATTTTGGCAGAGCTATGATAGTAATTAGTGAGGACAAGTAAAGTATGTATAGTCAACACCTACTTATGCCATGTTCCTCTGTGGAATCAATAAGCAGTGGGAAAAGGTTTAGGGAGAAAGGAGTAAGTTTAACTTTCTTAGGTAGCATGGCTTAGTATATAAAGTACGAGTAGCTTCGTTCTACGTTCAGCTTTGTCATGTTTAGTTTGGTCCTTGCCTGGTCGTGTATTTGTGTATAAAAAGTATTTGTGCCTTAGTTCTACCTCTGTAAGTATTATAAGAGTAAGCCTCCTTATTTCCATTGCAAAGTGCTGCTAAATGATAAAGTTACCTTAAGCAAGATGAGTTTCCCACATTGTAGCCCCATCTGCATTGCAAATGTGAAATGAGACATCAGGAAGGTTTCACGTGCAAGTATGGTTTTGGTAGCTCAGGGTATTCTCTGAGTGAAAATGACTGGATATGGCTGTTGGCAAATTTGCAAAGCTTTCTGCCCACTGTGCCAATAGAAATCAAGAGACATGGCCATTCTCAGCCAAACAGCAGCCCCCCCATGCAAAGCTTTCTGCCCACTGTGTCAACAGAAATCAAGGGACATGGCCATTCTCAGCCAAACAGCAGCCCCCTGTGAAGAGCACTGTAATCTTGAGTACATTGTTTAATTTGCATACATTGAGACAGCTGGCAGCTTTGCAGTGGTACGAGAGGCATCAGTATAAGCATGGGGTTTCTCACCCACTGGGAGAAAGATGGTGAAATATGGGATCTAAAAAGCCAGCAGTTTCTTTACAGAAGTTGGAGTCTGTCTGCAATAACACTGGTGGGATTGGTTCAATTTTATTTTTAGAAGCTCATGCTCAATCTGTTCAGTATTTCCACTAGGAGAATATAAAACTACATAAATCTGTGTTTTGTTTTGTTTTTTTTTTTTTCTTCTGTCTTTTGACAATGGCTCCATACATTCATTATGATTTTGTAGGCATAACTTTTATTTCCCATATAGATGAGTGGACTACTCGCCGCTCTTTTCCAAAGTCTGTTTGCTATGTTTTTTTCGAGGTAATGTCATTATGTACTGAGAGGCTATTAGCAATAACTAGGTGAAGTGGGCAGCAGACGGGGTTAAATACACAGATATTCCCCTTCCTTACCACAAAAAAAACTGGAGGCTTGATGTGTTTCAGAGATACAGAAGAACGAAGTGTCTGTTGCGGTAAATTGTAAGAAAACATACTATATATATACTATATATATATATACACACTATATACTATACGCATACATATAGTATATATACATATAAAAAAAAACTATGAACTATAAAAAGTCTATATATACATATACTATATATATGCACTGTACTACTCTATACTATCTATATACATATATGTATATCTATATTAAGGCAACTGAGCAGAGCAAGGACCCTAGGGAGGTTTCTGGCTTGAAAGCTGCCAGCTGAAATAAAAACTAAATGCAAAGCACAGTGCCTCACAAAAAGATCCAGGTGGATTCGGCAGACCTCAACTAAATTCTTTGTTTATTTAACTTTGTGAATGATCCTGTGAATCTCTAAGTGCTGTACAAAAGTACCTGGTGACATGTGGTTAACTGGTTTGGTTGTCTTGTCACAGCATTTAAGTGAGCTATAAGTTACAGTGAGGCTCATAACTCTGCCATAGCAAAGGCACATGCAGAGTGGCCCAGGATCAAGTTCCAAGTTTGTCTGGATGTTATCTGAGAAGGGACATAGTGTGGATGAAAGCAACTGCTAGTGTGGAGAGTACAGCCTTCTGGAAGGGGAGAAAAGTGATTTTTTGTATTAACTAGCAGTGGTTAGGGGTGTGCCTGGGGACCTCTGGAAGACAGGCTTTGTGCCAAGCTTGAAAGAGCCTTGCAGAGGTAAACCAGGAATCCATAGTTCCAGAAAGCAGTGACTGAAGACAGTCCTGTAAACAGAAAGCAGCGGGTAACCATAATGATGCAGTTGCTGTTATCAGTTCATAACTGGAAAAACATCCAGGGCCAATATTTGGGTTAGGCACTTCGGCCAGGAGAGGTGATATGTCAGTTCTTGCCTGCTTGAAAGAGGGCAGAGTAGCTGGAAAAGTGGGATAAAGCTTGGGAAGTTGTGGTCTGTTTGAGACAGAGATGCAAATTACAGCCTGCCAGCAGTTCTGTCTGCATCTGGGCTCTGGTTCTGTTTCATCTGAGTCATTTGTAGGGTTGCATGTATTTCTTCTAAGTCATCTTTGTCCTTAATTTCTCAGAAATGTTATTTTTATAATCTGGAAATACTCAGTGCGAGATTTCTGGATGACAGCTCCCTCACAAGAATTATGCTTTATTTACAAGCATTATTGAGAGTGGAAATGGTTTTAAAAAGACTACCTATCCCACAACACACGCTGCTCGTTACTTTTTAATAGCAGCAAATCAAAGTCTTAAGAATGGGCATTCAAGGGTTTCCTTGTGGAAGAAATTAGCAGCTGCCAGAAAGTAGTTTATCCTTCTGAAAGCTATGATGCAGTTTAAAATTCTGTTGCAGACAGATAAGGGATTTGCTGAGGGAAACCCCAAATCATCACATGAAATGTCTTGCTAAACAAAGGCCATGTTTTTATGGACTTTGAGAACTTTACTTTTTCTTTGAGAACTTTTTCTTTTTATGGACTTTGAGAACAGCTTCAGTTCCTTTCACACATGTAGATGAACCTGAGGGAAAGGGCTGCAGGGACACTGGCCAACATCTTTCATCATGTCCTCCAGCTGAGAGAGAGAGAGAGAGCAACTTCAATACTACATGTTAAGGTTTTCATTTGCACATTCCCTCCTGCACATTTTGTTGATACAACATGACGTGCTGTATCTCTGGGGTGGCTAAAGCACAGTACACATAAACAAATTAGATGTTAAGGTGCCTCGTATCAACAGCATTCATACAATGAAAACCTGTGTCTACAAGGATGAAAGCTATTAGTGTTGAGGTTTTTCTATCTGGACTTAGGAAATACGTTCTTATTAGAGTTTGTATCTTAATGGACTAGATCTTAGATGCTGGAAATACTAACACAAATGTTAGAAGTTGTGTTTTTGCTCATTTTACTGGTTTCTCCAGAACTGATGCCTTAGGGCTCCATACTGCCCCTCTGTCATCCTGTAGTTCCCCTCTTTTCAAAGCCATGTGCCACTTGTTGTTGTGGCTTTGCACACTGAGCAGTGATGGTGATCTGATGGCATGACTGGCTTTTGTTTAGTTTCTTTGTGGTTCTGCTGTGTACATTCCTATTCATGTGGTCTTTCTGTGTCAGACTTCATGTATTCATCCAACCCACCAAGTCAGCAGATACTGCACAGCTCTGATTTCAGCAGAACAGGCTAAATGAGATTCTTTTTCTTCAGTTGTCTCTTTCTTCATCAACAGCAACAGAAGGCTATTCTTCTCTGTGTTTTGTTGTTGCATACCTGACAGTTTCTTTCCCCTTGATTAATTGGAGCAAAAGTCTCAAGTTACTGTGGAATAAACAGTTACCATTTGTCAGCTGAGCTCTCCTAATAGGCTCTATACATACTTCACAATGACTTGAGCTAATGTGTTTTACCTTGCAACACGGCAGATGAACAGCATGGGCTGGACAATTTTGTCAGGTCTGTTGACAGGCCAAAGCTTGTTAAGCTGCTATAACTGAGTTATAACTCAGTCATGTGGCAGAGCACTAAATTCCAGTGTGAGTGTCCTGAAATATATGGTTAGCAGTGGGTAACTGTTCAAAGAAAGGATCTCTGCATGTGTTTGGTGATGCTATGGTTTTTTAAGAGTCTCTGATGGACACCTTGAAGCAGCTGTTCCATTTTCTTCAGCCCAGGTTTATGTGCTGCATTGGCTAGTAAAGTGAAGCCAAGATGTTCCAATTCTTTCCATAAAGTTAGCATAATAAGGGTCTTGAATTATTTTATTGTTGTTATTTTTAACCAGGTTGGGGAGGGGATGAAGGCTGACAGTAAGGAAGGAAGGTAACAAAAGTAGAAGCAGTAATCAAAGATCTGCTCAGAATTAAATAGGTGCTAGTCATGTACATACATCTGAGCTCTATTTAATGACTTGAAATACTACATAATTATACACCTGCCAATTCTTTTATTTCTTGCTAAAGACTCACCCACTTTTTTTGTCTGTGAAAAGTTCATTTAAAGCTGTCTCTCCTGTGCAATAGGAAAAATAACAGTTCATTCAACAGTATAATACAAATCCTAGAATGTTTTCAAATTTCCCTCTATTGTGTGCTTTGAGATTGACAACTATATAATTAAGAATAACAAAGAGAGAAGGCATTTAACAAGATTTAGCACAACTTCAGCAACTTGGAATAGCAGGGGGAAAGAAAGTCAAGGGCAGATGTTAAATGAATCCATGGAATTACTCAAGAGAGGTGTGGAGACTTGGTCTGAAGCAGTATTTTAAGAACAGAAACAATCACACAGGTGCATACATGAAGTATGCTGAGACCTGCAGCCATGTGCTGCTTGCTGAGGTCAAAGAAGTGATAGACGAGTATCAGCCCAGGAATCTGAACCCTCATTTGTAGAGGACATATGTACAGAGATCCCTCCTGGAATGGCAGCAGAAAGCTCCAAAGCACTTCTACGTCCAGGGGCGTTTCAACAGTGTCTTCTCTGGCTTTGCCTTTCCCTGTCCACAGCATGAGTGTGGAAGAATGACAGAAACATACTGTACTATGTTCTAGTATATTGCACTGTACATCATGCTTGACATCCTTTCTGTAGAGAGTGTATTTCTGCCGATAGGTCATCTCAAGGTCTGGTTTCAGGTAAATCCAATGGAAACCCTATCCTGTGAACTTTGCTTTAGAGAAGTAATGAAAAGTAAAGAGAAGCTCTGCTTTTTCAAATAAGTTGCTAGTCTTCCTGTGACTGTTCATTCTTCTCCAAATCTATTCTTCAATTTGTCTCATTTTCTCTATGTGTCTGTGCTTTACATACAGTTTCTCAGATTTTTTCACTTAAATCCCATTTTTCTTGATAAATTTATCAAAACCTTTAAGCTTATGCAACTATGTCAATCACACTGAGTGTATTTCATAGATATGCATCTATCATTATGATTGCTAAAGAGAGCTTGAAAAGCCCTCCTGAGAAGGATATTAAACCTTTCAGACTGGGGAAAAAGAAAGGAAGTTTCCTGTGGACCAGAACAAGATACTTACAAGTTCATTACAAGCCTAGCTCTGATATTTTGAAAAGCCATACAGTATCCAAGCAGATGATCAAACAATTCTGAGCTGTTTTCAAAAGTTCATCCAATTGTCTGAAAATAGAAAGATTTATTTTTTTTCTGGCAAATAATATAAATATGTAAATGAGAGTAAAAATTTCAATTTGATATCAAAATTTCCTTCACAAGGGGGGAAAAAAAATAAAAATGTTTTCTTACCAACCTTAATATTCACTTGCAAAGATGTTCTGACTATTGTGTGTTTATTGAAATAGAAAAGTGGTCATCTCCAACAAAAATACCCTCCTTCTTTTTTGTGGGAGTTCACAAAGTGGTGCTTCACTATCTGAAAGTCCCATTGAGTTAATCCATTTAGTTCAATCCTGTCTAGACATATTTCCATTGCTTTAAATTCCATTTGAGCATGACTCAGTTTCTAATGAAGTTGAAATACAATAGGAAAAGCACAGATGAAAACACATGGCATATCTACACCACTGTGAAAATGTCTGAAGCTCTGTAAGAAAGTGGAAATGCTGAGTCTAGCTGAACATCCATGATTATTGCACAGAATAAGCAATTTTTATATCTTATCTCATTTTCATTGTCAGGCACTGGCTCCAGCTCAAAATAATTTCTTTTAAACTTAGGGGCAGAGGACCTACAGAGCTGCATGGTATTTTCCTTATTTCTTTCCATCCTGTTAGCAGGCAGTGCTGCCCTGCTAACTTTATACCATTATACCTTGCAATGTCCTTTCTATGTATATCAAACTTGAACACCTATTTAATCCTCTTTGCAACTGCTGCTTTAAAAATTCCTGTGCATATAACAGATGCATGTGTGCTGCCAGGATGAATGGGCTGTAGACACAGAACTGTCATCCCACCTCGTCCATGGGAGTTTTCCATGCGTTATGACAGCGTAGCTTCTTGCCAACGCCTAGCCAATGTTATGAGGTATGTTGCTCTCTTTGTCTTTAGGGTATTTTACTCTCACCGCTTTTGCTATCCTTCCTGGGACTGACATCATGGTGGGCCAGATCTGCTCTCTGGTGGTTCCCCCAGCTCTGAAGCCACAGCTGCTTTGGTCTCATCATAAGAGAGAGCAGCTGTGCCCATGGCATAGCTTCATTCCTCACCTATCAAAGACACTGCACTGAAGTGGCTGGACAAGTAGCTGGCTCTGTTGGCTTTTCACCAGGATTACTTAATCCAAGCAGCTGCAAATGGATTTGGGATCTTTTGCTTTTTCCACAATGATCCTGTTGCTATGCTTGTTACATATGACTGATGTAGGCAGACGTCTCCCAGGAGGTGCTGGCTTTATCATTTAAATAAGTTGACTTCTTGACTATGACCTTCTAAAATTAGCAGTGTTCAACCATCATTTGTTAGGTTCATTATCCTGTAGCATCCCAGATGATCAATAAAAATAACTTTTAAAATGACCTAATGAATTCCTTAGCAAAATTAATGTTTCAGTTGAGGCTAGCCCAAAATATTTCTAACACCTTAAATTTCCATATATCAAAAAATATAAAATAAAATACAAAGGCAAACCAATCCATGAAGCCACAGCTGCCAAGCATAGAATTAATCAATTCTGTCCACAAGGACAGCTTCAGGACATTCTTGGGCCTTGATTTGTGAAGAAATAGAGATGTGGGAAGCATAAGGAATTGCCTGCAGGAAGGTCTCACCTGTGGTGAATAAGTATCAGCCTCATTGCTTTTTTACTAAGACTTTGGCTGCAAAGTCTCTTAGGCACATTTGATAAAGTTGTTATGACGTACTCTTCAGCACACCAGAAATGCTTCCTTCAGGAGAAAAAGAAGTGGTACTAAAACATGTTTGTTAGCTCTCTAAAGCTAAGGTCTTTGTATACCTTGAAATGCCAAATTTGCTCTAAATTAAATATATATTACTTTATTCAGTTCCAGCTATGAATTGTAGTCCAGCTGCTTGTGTAATCCAAAATATCATTATTTTATACACAGTTATATTGTTGCAAAGGAATGCACTGTTGCTGCCAGGTCTGACTGCTGGCGATTATAACAGAAATGGTAGAATTGAGCCTTAGTTGTAACTGATCATTGATCTCATAGTCAGTTCCTTAATCAAACAGCATGTCTAGACAAAATTCTTGTTGACTCTTCCCATCAAAAATCTGCAGGGTTCTCCTCAAAGCTGAACAGTTCTCTGTATCAGTCATTATAATTACAGCTTTATCATCTTTGTGGAGAAGTGGGTAGCTAGCTATTCTTGGCAGAGCAAAGGAAATATAATCTGTAGCTTTACAGGCTATGAGTGTACTATGTATAGTAGCACGTATTCTCTGAAGAAAGCTCTAGATACCAAGAGGGACTCATGAAGAATACCAGTACAAACCTAATTATCACAGAAAAAAAGACCCTTCAGTCTCAGTAGCTGAGAGCATGTTCGTGAATGCCAGTGAAACTGTCTGGTTCCTGCTGTATTTGAGCTCCAGTACAGAAACTGTGGCCCCAGGAGGAGGCAGTGGCATATTCCCAGTGATTCTGAGGGGGCCAGGATAGTGTTCCACAGGCTGAATTATACTGTGCTTGGCAACAAGATTGAATTCTGAAGAGCTTTTAATCATACTACTGTTATGCCAATAGTATTGTGATATGTAATAATAAGGAACATGAGCTAAATAAAATAGAGCAAAGTGTGAAAAAGGAATGTGGAAAAAAAAAAAAAAAAACATACAAACACACAATGATCATTGTCCAAGCTGGTAAGCCAAACACTCCCCATGGCAAAAGAGTCATTTTTCTTATAGCTAACTTTGTCAAATTTTCACTTTGTGGGCTAAAATGCTCTATGTTCAGTGGCTCCAAAAGGCTCTTATTATCACTTGTTATTATTATTGTTCTAAAAACAATATGTTCAGGCATTTCCCAGAACAAGGCTAGGATAAAATCTATTGTGTTGCCTGCTTTGCCCATGAGGCTATCAGCATCTGTTCCTTTAACAATTATTATGGTATGGGGCAGGGTTTTGAGCTAATCCACCTCCTCGCACCTGCATGTAAAGTCATCCTACATCTCCTAATGTCTTTGGAAATTGGATAAATTGGAAATTAGATAAATTTTGTCAGTGGATAAAATCAAAACAGCCTATTCTGAATACGTACTGCAAATTAAATCTTCTGAATTTTCCACTCACATTAATTACAGTCCAAGGGCAGTTGGGGGTGACTGGGATTTTCCCTGTGACCATAATGCTACAATATGATAGACATACTGGAGTGGGCAGAAGGTGGAAGGCAGAAGTAGGTGAAGGAAAGGTCCAGCAAGGAAGAACATCAAGGATTTGGATCTATGCGATGTAGGCCTCCTGGGACAAGAGATGGGAGCTGAAGCCTTAGGCTAAGGAACAAGTAACTGATAGGAGATGCAGAAGATCTGAGACAGTCTTGGACTATGAGGTAGGAAAAGTACACAAAGCAACAAAGCGAGGAAAGGAGAATGCAGAAGATACCATAAAGTGTAAGAGGGAGAAGAGTAGAGCTAGGACTGAAAATGATATGGTCTGAAAGGGATGGGGAAATAGTACTGGAAATGGGAGGGGAAAGGAAGGGAAAGCAACCTGACGAGCAAGGACCATGGGACTGAGATGCAGGTGGTGGTCCTGGCCAGGTCTCAGAGGATGGGAGCAGGGATGAGAAGGCAGGGATTGGGAAAACCATTACTAAGACAGAGACAGAGCAGGAGAGAGCATGTATGAGAGAGACAGTCTCTACCAGCTGTGTAGGAATGGGTGGGAGCCAGAAGAGGGAAGGGCTGGTAGGAAGGGCCAGTGACTCTGTAACATGCTTCCCTCCACAGACCTTGGGGGAAGCAAATGCAGCATTTTTCATTCAAGATGTAACTTTTTTTTTTTTTCCTAATAGAAATAATACATATATTTACACATATACCTGCCTCCCAGAGAATGGAATTTCTGAAATGTTATAGTCATCTGGTGCTTCACCTGCCCACCTGGCAGAAAAGGTTATATCTGGCATTTTCAAAATTCATTTGAACCTGTCATTTCCCAAATTTTGCACCCTGATGTTTTTAAATGTTGCTTTTATGCATGTGTGCATGTGTGTGTGCATGTTCCTAGTTATAAACCCATATACATGTCAGAGCATATATCAATTCCATAGTGCTATGCATCAGCAAAAGCATACTGATTTGTATCTATATCTGATTTGTACATGGATTTCACTTAGAATGAAGTAAACTGCAGGAATTTTTTTTTGGTGGAGATAATTTACAAGACATGGGATTTTTCTGTAAGGAGTGGTAAATGTGTTAATTATGACACAGATAAAGAATTTAGTTACTTATATTGTTATTTGTTAATCACTAGTCTCCAAATACACTGAGCTATCTTGCCTTGGCAATCATCAGATCTGTTATTAGTCTGTGAAAATGTTCTTTCAACTTGGGAAGTTCATGTAGTTATTATTTTGTAAACTGGGAGATGGATTTCTATATTTACACACTTTTGAGAAATCAATGTTTTAGCAGGAACTAGTGGCCTTTTAAAATATATGCTTATACTACAAATAGTTCTTATAACAACACCAGAAACAAAAGGCTTTCTTTAGCCACTGTGGTAAACAGATTGCATGCGATTATGGGAAGGGTGAGTTCTATTACTGTTTCTACATCCAAAATCCTGATTGGAATTGTATCATCTAGGTTATTGCTTTCTGGATATTCCTGTAGTTCTTTTACCAGGATCTTGGCCAACATAGTAGGTTAGACATTAGTCGTTTATTTTCCAGTACCCCTGGCTTCAGCAAGATTTATTTTAACAGGAGGTTCACTACCATTTTCTTTCCAGCCATGGAAATATCCCCCTCCTAGTGACAACTTAACCACACTGAGGAGTGAAAAGCTGAGATTCCAAAAGGAAATTAGTTGGGCAAGAATCCACGAGACAGGTGGTGGGATGAAGCCGGGTAATGAATTTGGACATCGCTAAACCTAAAACTGAATTGGATGGTCCTGCCTCAGGAAGAGGGAGGAATTTATGACATCACAGCCTGGCAGTAGCCTTTATGAACGACATACATATTCAAAGGAGGTGTATTGCCACTCTGCAAGAACACTGTTACCAATGTTCCCTCCCTTCCCAAGCCATACTTAACACTGATGATTTTTCAGCAGTGTGTTATTTAACAGTTGTCTGAAATGGGGGAGTAAATATTTAAGTAAGATTTGTTGCCTCTACATGGCTTCTGGCTATATTGCCAGGAAGTGCAGATTGTGTTTGCAGTGCTGTTTTTTTTTTGTGAGACTATGCCTGTAGAAGCTGAACTGAACTCTTTCCATAGACACTAATGAATAGCCATCAGGCACTGCATATTAGAAACTATTAGGAATAGTTATTTCTATTAAAAGAAATAACTTAAAATGTAGTATAATGTGTGGATAGCAGTAGTGCCTCAGCTGTACTTTGCATCTTTTTCTTATTACTAATAGCTTGTGAAAATACCAATGTTCCTACATTTATCTGAAATTCTTCACAATCAGAACAGATATCTGTAAATTGAATCATATTCTTTTTCTGAATATCTAACATAATAATATCTGAAATTCTAATTCCTTTGCTTAGTGATGACTTGATGTACAAGCTAGTTCCTGGACTGAATAAGTGCCATTCCAAGATTCAAAGCATATGGTACAAATTCTCATGTGAACAAATACAAAACTGGATTTCTTTGACCAGTTGCCAATATTTGTTTAAAAAGAATAATCTTTATGAAGTTTCTTGCCACAAAGCACATTCACTGCAACAGGGGTGTATGGCCTGAGACTGATCCATTCTCCCCCTTTATGGCATCAGACTTTCTGTAATATGAAAATATGAAGCAGACTGGGAACCACTGTGCTACAATATTGGTGGAAAATAAACGCAAGAAATAAACACAAGCTAAACGAATTCATTAAAAACATTAAATAAACATTTGCACAAAATCTTCTGCAGTATTTGCCTACCTCTTATTTGAACCACTGACAAAGAAGGAAATGCTCCAAGGCAGATGAGTCTTGAAACCATTTACACCATTGTTCTTGTACTAATAACATTGTGGATTTATTACTTTCAGAGCATTTTATTGTTGTTTGTGCCTACCTGGGGCTTTTTGAATTCATTATTGTTGCCATTGTTCCATATTCCTATCTGAGAAATGCTCATCTTCTTTTCCGGTAATCTTGCAACACTTCCCATAATATTTCCCTATATCCTATATTCCATACTTTGTATTAGAAATGAATGATATAATAATAAGCGGTAAACCTTATTGTCATTCATTTGTGTGAATAACAATTATTCTGCATTTGGAAGTGCACAAAAAATGCTAATAACCACTTGTAAAAATCAGACATTGGGTGCAGTTAGTCGTCTTTGTCACAGAAGACATGCTCATTTGCATTTGTATCTTCCTTCTTTGCTGCCTGCACAAAGGGAAATGCAGACACTTTGAATACTGCAACTTGCGGCCCTAAGGGAGTGTTGGAGGCTTTTGCCACTGCAGATTTCATTGCACAGTGGGAACATTTCTCCAGTCAGAGCCCCATGTAGGAAATGGTTTCTAAAGCAAGGAGGGCACCCTGTGCTCACAAGGAGCAGACAGTCATTGATTAAGACAGCACTCTTCAGCTTTGTCTGCTTTTCTAGCCCATGGTGCCATCCCTTGGCATTACTTGAGCACGATGCCAGCAGCTTGCAGAGCAACATGGCTGAAGGTGAGGCGTCTTTCCAGGAAATGTTGGGATGAGCTTAGGCCAACCTGAAAGCATTACAGGGCCAGGCACAGGCCCCCTGTTGAGGCAGTCTGGCTGGCAGACCCACAGAAGGATGCTTTGGGCCAGATCATCCATCTGTGGGACCAGGGAAGGAATAAAGAGACAGGTTTCCCTGATTCCTTTATGTAAGTGTCCAAGCACCCATAACTAAAATACCAGCTGAGACACCACTTCGGGGGAACAAGGATTTTACTGAGAATATTCACTTCTCTGTCCCTTTCCACCCATCTTCTTTGCTGAATCACAAAAAGCATTTAGCAGCAATTTCTCTGGAGAAATAAACAACCTGCAGCACTGTGCTGAGGGCAGAATTGAAGGCACAGGAAAGGAACAAGGAGAGAGATCAACCTTTGCTTTAGCAGGGCCTTATGCAGAGTTTCAGCTGAGATATTACAGACATGAATTTTTTTTTTCTTTTCTTTTTCCCCTCCAAAGAAAGTGTTGGGACATTTCTGAGACCTAGCATTTATTTTGTTTCTAGAAAACACCCTCTTAAGGAGCCACTTATTTTCTACAGACTTGCATAAAGCTTTCCATAATGGGTAGAAGTTGATACTTACCTTGGGACACATTATACACTCATTCATTTGGACCCATTTTGTGAATAAGAAAGGAATGGTATTTGCAGGAGGGAGAATTAAAATGAGAATGTCTTTTACATCAGAAGGAAATTACTTTTCAGACAGATCCAGTCTTGGACATCCTGCCTCTGGCCTGCAACTGGAAATAGTCTGAAACTGTGTCTTTTTACTTAGTACAGGTTCAGTAACATCAATGGCTATAAAGCATGCTGGTTTTAGCATTGAAGTACAGTTTGTAATGATAGCCAAGGTATTATGTATCTCACTAACATCCAAGTATAAGACACTAACTTTCTTTGACTCCCACTTCAAGTGCTTATATGGAGAGGTGATAAAGAAAAAAAAACAAAAACAAAACAAAACAAAACAAAACAAAACCTGTGCACTTACGGAGTTTTACCTGTTGTCCAACTGTTTTGTGCACAGACAAGCTGGCTTAGCATAGCTGTCCTTGATTCAAAGGATAACTTATCACAGAACAGCTGAGAAATGAAGATCATCTAGTCTAACCCTGCTGCATGCAGGTTGCTCAGGACTGTGTCCAGTTGGGCTTTGAATCTCCAAAGACTAAGGCTCCACAGCATATCTAGGAGACCTCTTCCAGTGTTTGACCAGCCTCACACTAAAAAAAAAAAAATTTTTTTTCTTATATTTAAATTGACTCTTTAGTGTCAGCATGGTTAATGGAATATTGCCTCTTGTCCTGTCACTGGGAACCCCATCTTCTCTCGTCCCTTAGGTATTTATACACTTGGATAAAATCCCCTTTTGAGCCTTCTCTTCTACAGGCTGAACAGTTTCAACTCTCTCAGCCTCTCTTCATATGTCATATGCCAGATGCTCCAGTCCCTTAATTATCTTTGTGGTTTGGTTTGGTTTGGTTTGTTTGTTTTGTTGTTGTTGTTGTTGTTATTGTTGTTGTTGTTGTTGTTGTTGTTGTTGTTGCTAGATCCGCTCCAGTATGTCACTCTTGTACTGGGGAGCCCAGAACAAGACACAGCAATCCAGATGTGTCTCACCAGGGCTGAGCAGATGTTAAGGATCACCTCCCTCAACTTGCTGGTGATGCAATGCCTAATGCAGGCTAGGATGCTTTTGATGGTGTATATTTAAAAGCTGTAGAACGTAATATATAAACCCCTCACATTATGCTGTCTGATAGTATTTGGGGCACAGTCTCTGGACTGTGCTGAATTCCTTCTACACAGGGCACTCCTCTCCTGTTGTCTAGTGCAGTTCCATGAGTATTGTTGCTACTTTGGACCTTAACATCACAAAGAATTAAGTTTCTGCTCAGGGGAATATTTGTATAAGAAGCTTATAGGCAAGACTTCTCGTATCAGGAAAAGCTCTGCAGAATGCGGTTTGTGGGAATGCCAGAGCAGCTAGGGAGCTAAGGTGGTCATGAGGTACTCTGTAGTGGACACTCTGGAACATGTTACAGCAGCAGGTACCTGGAGGCATAATTCATAGCAGGAGAAATCTCTGCCCATGTGTCTGCACATGTGGGTAAGATGGGTAATGAACCACTCCAGAGGGGAATTCTCCAGAAAGTTATTTTTCCAGTCACCTCTAATGAGTTCTCATCAGTGTGTGTACTACAATGCTGTTGTCTGGCAAAACCTAAGCTCTCATCAGCTGTCTCCATGACTCCAGGCCTGCACGCAGCCTGCGTGATATCCTTAGCAAGGCACCCTGCTGCTTGTCAGGGCAAAATCTACTGCCAAAATTCCTTCCAACAAGTCTCATACCCTACATCTGCCTCTTTTTTTCCCTTTTGCTCCCTACCCCAAAATCTGACTTGCATTAACAGCTGGAAGAGTTCATCTTCCAGAGTAGGATCTGTGTCTTTCCATCAGAAGTTTAATTTACTGTGCTGGCAATCTGAGAGCACTTGCGTACAAGGGCTTAGGAAGAACAGGCAAATCCTCCCAGAGTCTGCCATGAATTAATTAATAGGGCAGTACACAGAGAATGCAGCACGATGAACCAGCAGCCAACCTGCTGAAACCCATTCCAGCATAAGACTAACCCAGCAGTAGGACTTTGCACTAGGCCTGCTTTACCTGGCCCAGGTAAGTCCACAGTGAAAGCCTACTTTTAGGTAATGCTCTCCGTTTGGTTTTGGTGATTGACATCTGGTCTGAACACTTGGGTTGCCTGTAGCCAAATACGAGCCTTTCCTCAGCAAAATTCATCCTGTTCCTGCATCCTCCCTATTCTGCTTTGCCTGCATGTCTCAGGGAGGAGATGTCATGAGTCTGTACTAGGTTGTTCTACCATCATTCCCAGCAGAGCAGTCCCTTCATTAATAGCGATAGTGGACGTCAGTCATCAACTAAGTATTTTTGCCAGCCTCCTCATTACCAGATGGATAGGGTTCAGCCTGAGCTAGAGTACAAGGCTAGTCTTTAACATGTACTGCCAGTCCTGCAAGCAAGTGAACAATTAAGCATGTGCTTGCAGTGTTGCAATAAAATTATGGCTAAGGGAATAGCCTGTCTTGCTCAGTGCATCTTGCTCCAAATAGTTTCTCTGTATTGATTAGCTGGGATTGGCTCAGACAACCTGGATGGATTTTAAAAGCCTCTTGACAGCAGATGGTCCATGAAGGAAGAGCAAAGAAATACTGAAAGACCGACAAACTGCCTCTTTAAACTGCTTTGAGCTGGCAAGTCTTCGCAATCTTCTTAAATCCATTTGCAATTAAGTGATTTTTTCTTTTTTTTTCCTAGAAGGACAGCCCCTTAATTTTTATCTGTCTGGAGATTGGGTTCATTGAAGGGTAGAAGCCACTCTAAGCTTATGCTGATTGCCACAGGGCTAGCACAGCCCTGGGCACAAACCTCTGAGTTGCTCTAAGCTGTGCTGCGATGACACAGCCCACCCGCTCTCCCTCCTCTATGCCCTTCCTACCCATTGGGGTGGAGGAGAACATGTGAGATAGACAGAATACAGATCCATTCAGGAAGGATTTTCAGCTGTGACTTTAAGCAAACCAGCACTATCAAGGATGAGGTACTGTCCCAGTATGTTTTATCTCCTGGGTCAGCTGAGTAGAATGCAGTTTACAGGATGTGGCTTGTTTAGTGATTTAAAATTGGACATCCTGTTTGCTTTGCATGGATGTCAGTCTGTGGTAGCACTTAAAAGCAGAGATTTCTCAAGGGTCTATGGCCAAACTGTCTTCTTTCCCTTGTGCCCGTGCACTTCATTGCTTTTGGTGGAACTGCGCCAAATTACATCTGTTGAGAATCAGGCCCAGGCTTTCCAGGGAGGAAAAGAGAACTGAAAATGGCAGTCCTGCTCAAATTAAGTTAAATATAAATTCAGGCTCTTTCTTTCTCTCTCTCTGTCTTTCTCTCTCTCTTTCACACACACATTCACATCCACTGAAATTGCATACAAGAAGTTCCTTTTATACCATCTGGTAGGGAATAAAAATCACCCAGACCCATTGGTTGCCTCTGTTACGTGATCTCCCTGCTCAGGTAAGTACAATGTACATGCTTACCCTTCTGCCACCTGTGCTGGGACTGTGCCTGGCAAAAAAAAAACGTGTCTGTGGTGGTCCTCTTCTCACTGTTTTGTACCTGTGTCTTCACATGGTTCTTTGGTTTTGGGGGTCAAATGCTGAGGGTGTTTATCAGGTAACTTCTATATGGCAGAAACATGTTGAAAAAGTGGGGGGACACTTAGCTGACATTATCTGCCAATAACAAACTTATCACACAAAGACAAAGGAGATCTTCAAAAAGCCAGTGAAGTTGTTAGAAAACCAAGAGGCAGCTTGTGAGAGAGTGTGATATCCTAAAAATCTGCATTTGAGAGAGTGTGGAGAGACTATCTTTGTCTAGAAAACTGTTGAGCAGAATGAATAACTCATTTGTATGCTTGAGAGGTACAGTATCATTGGATGGTATTTTGTGCAAACAAGCTGGTAGCTCACACTGCCACTGACTGTTTGTACTAGTTTGTCACTGTGATCCATGGCTCATACAATAAAAGATAATTAAATGGACTTGCTAAAAATCCATTACTAAAGGAAGTATTTTACATACTAGCAGTCGCATCATGTCTGCCTGCTGTCCCAGTCAAAAGTGCTCACCAATTGTAATGTCATTTCTCAGGGCTAACTGCTAGTAATATAATACATATAACATATACCATCTACTTAATTCTCACAGAAAAGCTTTTAAAACCAATGTTACAAAACTAGTGGCCGTTTCTTTCTTTTAAGCTCCCGCCCATTCCCTGTTCTCTTCTTTTTCCCTTTTCCCCATATTTTATTTTCTTTTTTTTCTGACCACTTACGCTTTTGCATTCTAACCACATCTTCATGTTTCACTGTCTTTCTTGTGCAGAGAAGTTTCTCTTTAGCCTCTGCACAGAGCTGGCAGTGGGACAGCCTAATGCAATGAGCTGTCTGGGGTAGAAAATGTCCGACTGCAAGGATCAAAGTTCTTCTTCAAAGAGACAGAAAGTCAATGTTGTGTAATGTCTGAGTTCCCAGTGACCTCCATGGCAGAGAAATGGGAAGAAAGATGAGCTCGTGATTATGAGGCTAGTCTGGGGATCTGGTGTTTGGGTTCAAATCTCTTCTGCAAGCTTCCTCTGTGAGAGTCAGCAAGTCCCTTAAAGCTTGCTGGATTTTTTGGACATCTTTGTGGATGTGGGACTTTTCACATGGGTATTAAGAATTCTGAAAATCTGACAAGGAATCATCTGCCTTCTTTAGACCCAAAATACTCTTCAAAAGCTGGATGCTTTCTTCTCCCAGTGCCTCTATGCCTATTGGTAAAATAGGACTGATAGTAGTTTCTTGCCTTGTGGATGAGACAAAAAACACTATTGGTGGTGGAGCTGTTCAGACAGTGCTGCATTATATGGGTGCCATAAGGAGAGAATGTGCTTTATTTGGATCTAGGGCATGGAGACGCTCATGAGTAGCTTATTTAAAGCCCATTCTCACGAGCCCCCTCTGAAATAAATGAATGGCCCTTGTTTATGAAAATTAGTTTTATGTATATTTGTTTAAATGAATGGATTCATTTTTGGTAATGAGAAAAGAATATATATTAAAATACCCAGGCACAAACACTTTTTAATATTTTTCTTGGCACAAGTGGGCTCTTTTTTCAGTTGATTTTGTCAGCCACATTTCCTTTCTGAACAGAGGTTACATACAACAATTGGATGAACAATTGTAGAAAACTCTCAGGGGGGCATTCTTGAAGCCAAGCCTGCATGAGATCATGTTATGAGTGTGGTTTGGCTGTGCTTTTATTCAGTAGGTGATCTCATTCATTTAAAGTACTAATTATTTTAACAGGGAATAACTGCAGCTATCCAAAAGTGTAGCAAAAAGTGATCTTGCAAGATTTCCTGTGAGTTTTGCACAGAAATATCCATTTCTCTGCTGGCTGATTAGACACAAACTGGATACTGATGGTGAGACAAATGAATAAAGTAAGTTTAATACAAGCAAATAAGATTATTGATTACAGTGATGGCTTTACCAAGTTCATTGTTTTTTATTTAAAAATGTATTTTATAAGCTGCTTATAGATCGTCAGTTTTTGGGAAAGAGAACACGTAAACATCTTCATTTCTACAGTTTCTGTCTCACTGGGGGTCTTGCTGGGACCTCTGGATACTATCATGATATAAATATTAAATACAATCTAACAGATTAAATATCCTGGGACAGGTTAGCCCATGATTACCCCTGAAATGCCTACAGAGCATTTTCTCCAGTGAAAAAAGTCCCTGGCTGGACCAATTACTTGCAAGTTCAAGAGGCAATACAGGCTCCTGGCTAGTAAACTTACTTGGGCACAATCAGCTGAAAACTTTGAACTGTCTCTCAGAACAAAAAATAAAAGTGTTTACAGCCAGAAATAACAAGGCTGGGAAGTTAAATTAGAAACAGGGACCAAAAAAGGCTTTGCTTAATTCTGGTTTCAATCAGTGACTGCAGCAGTCATCAGGAGCAGGCACTGCTGTGGGTTTGAGAATAATGACTTTATTTTAAGTAGACAGAAGTTGTTGGCTTGACCCAATTGCTGACAACCAGTCTCCCCTAAACACCCCACATGGAGCCAGATCCTGAAGTCCTCCTGTGGTTTTTATCCAGGCTCATTCTCACTGCAATCAAAACTTGAGCAGACACAGTCTCAGTACTTGGCCTACACCTATTGAAGACTCTTTTGGTCTCTTAAAACCACCACAGAAAAATAAATCTCTGTGCCTAGGTTTCATTTTCAAGTCTCAAACTTCTCTGCACTGTTGGCCCAATTTTTCTGTGGTATGTTGGGAGTGGGATATAAATTAGAAGCCTCTCCACCATTAGCTTCTTGGGCTCAAGTTTCAACAAAGTAAGAGATAGCCAGCCTTGAACTTGTACAGCAGAGACAACATATTGCATATGAGCTTGATCCTGCCAGAGGTTGAACAGCTTGGAAATATACAAGGTCCTCTTTACTGAAAGCAATGAAACTAGATGTTACTCAGCTTCTTGGAAGAAGAGATCATGTTAGCTTCCTTTGGGCAGCCTTCCCAGTCTGGCTTTCCCTGGGCTCAGGACCAAGGTCTCCAGACAACCACTGCAATGTAAATGTTTAAATATACAATTTTAAAAAACAACAGGCAAGTTAACAACTGAAAGGTAAGCAGCCTCAGAGGAGAGAAGCTACCAACTGCATGTACACACCCATTATAGTACAGTAGACAGAAACCCTACACAAGAAAAGTTTAAACTGCTGCTTTCCAGCAAGAGGAGAGAATCATGAAGGATGCTAATGGCTTTAGGGACATTCAGAAACACATTTATTTACGCACAAGTGAAACACCAGTAAAAGGGGAGGATCATTTAAGTTCACTCCAATAAAACTGGCAAATCTATCATTTGGGAAAACAATCTTCCCTATAAAAATTTTTAACAGGTGAAATTTTTATCATACAAAACTTGTAAATACCATATGTCTTCATTACATTATTTGCCAGCAAGCTGTTTATTCCAGGCAAAACATTTTTTATCTGAAGAGAATGTATCAGTTGTTACTGTTGTTACTCTTTTCATGCAGGACCATGACTCATGCTCAGCCCAAGGTTCTGAAGGAAAATATATTTGATAGTTTAATTTCTGTTCCTAGTAGGATCCAGTCTTCAGTAAAAGAGAAACTGAGAGAGAAACAAGGACTGAACTTGTCTGAAACAGAAACTAAACTACTGATAACTGAAAATACAGTCCTCTCACCCACTATGGAAGGCAGATATCTGGACAAGAAAGCATAATTAGGGAGAAAGATATTATAGTGACAAAATAATGCACATTGTCTCTAGTGCCTGGATCTTCTCTGAGTGGGATACTGATAAGCAACTCAGGCCACAATTATCTGATTTCCATTGGGCACTTGTCCAGTAGGTAGAGAGGGAAGAAGGGTTTGAATGAAGCTGGATCCATACAACTCAGCGAGTATTTCAGCTGCTACTGCTTTAGAGGGAAGGGGTTGTCCCTGTTTCAGAAAAGCCTTCCTCCACTATGGCTAGCAGAGAGCCAGTGTTATAGTCTAGTAATATATCTTAGCAATATCTAGCATGTCATGTGCTGTCATAGGCAGAAAGGTCAGCTCAAAGAAGAGGACAAGAATGGACAATGCAACTCGTGGGGCACAAAAGCACAGACTCTCTTCAACAGTTGGAGATTTAATGCTGCTTTTGTCTGTGAGCCTTGCCTCCCCACCCTGTGGGATGGGGGACTTCATCAAATGCTGATGCTACTGAGGGATCTCTGTGCAAATACAAGTGGCATGATTCAGCTCCTGAGTATAGCCGAAGCACTGAGAACAGTTGATCTTGTGATTTAGGACACCAGACTGGAATTTGGAAGGTTTGGGTTGATCATCTTCTGTTTCCTGACCTTTGGTTGTTGTTCTTTTTTTTTTTTTTTTTTTTTTTTTTTTTTTTTTTTTTTGCCTCTGTTATATCACCTCATCTCAGCGTGCCTCAAGTATCCATATGGAGGCTGTTTCTTACTAGGGAGACTGCCACTCCCAGTGCTAGTGAACATGAATAATGTCTTGTCATGTGGAGCTTAATGTCTCCAAGTAACTTAGTGGAAATGATTGTTTTTTGTATTTGTTTGTTTGGTTGGTTGGTTTGGTTTGGTTTTCTTAAATAATGACTTCTTAGCAAACACAGAATGAATCTGAATTTCCAATTTCCCCTGATTGATGTATATTCTTTCAATAATTTGCATCTAAGCTTCATTAGGTATCTCAGTGTGATATCTATCCTGAAAAACAGCCAGGAAAACCTGAGGTTTATACAGAAACTAGAAGAATTTTCAGGCCAACTTTAATCTGAACCAATTTATTTACTCTCTCTGTCGGATTACATTAGTTGATTTTAAGAATGTAGTAGCATGTTGTTATATACAGCTTTATCCTAACGAAACTTCCTTGCTCATCTGAGTGATCTTCCACAACTATATATCTCTCTCTGGATACAAGGAAAGCCTTTGTGCACTCTCAGAAACAGATTGAAAGTTGCTTTTCCTGAGCACCCCACAGATGATGTCTGCTGCATTTTGAAAAGTATGTCAGTATTCCTCTGACATATTTCCATGGATTTAGGAGTCTGAGTGTAATGGCACTGTATTGGGCTGCAGCTAAAGGAGTTTAATAGACAGACTGAGTTGTTGGAACAAGTATTAGGGGACCTTTTAAAGGGACAGTTATAACTGCTGGCATTATTGCATACGATTCCAGCATGAGTTCATATGCATGTGTCTTTTCAAAGAAAAGACTAACCATCAAACATTATTGTTTTTCCATTCCCCATTATTTTTTCATGCTAAAAGCAAATGTTGTACAGCAACTTTATCTGCTTGCCACACCAGTAGCCAGAAGAACTTTTATTTCACTGCCACCCTCTGTACCAATCTGACCTGCACCTATGTCTATGGTGGAAATGGTTTGGCCCCATTCAGTAGAGCTGGCTTTTAAAATCCCAGGCAGCACGCGAATATGCTGTTAAATGCGGGCTCCACTGAAATGCCCTCCCCCTGCATCCCAGAAGTGCTGGCTGCTTTGGAGCCAAGAGCTGGCACCACTACCTCCTTACTCAAACTCAGACCAGAAGTCCTCTGGAGGAAGAGCCAGCATTTGAGGCCTGGGCTGCACTCGCAGGCAGAGGGCTCCTGCTTGGCAGCTGCTTTGGGCAGACATGCTGCTGCTCTGGCAATGTGCAGCTGCCACTGCGAGTGCTGGGTACCTTCAAAAAGCATCCCAAATAGGCACGTGCACCAGTGGGCCAGGGGACATGTAGAAAGAAGTGATATCTGCCAAGTCGAAGTTTTGCTTTGAAAATGTGACCCTGACTAAGTTCTGTCACTGCTTTCCCCAGAGGATAATGTGCAATCTTTACATCTCTATCGTGCAAAATGAATAACATTGTTAGCGTCTGGAAATTGCATTTAGAATATGCTGGTAAATCAAGGGAAATGGACAGATATAATGGAGGTATGCAAGCTCTGAGTACTGCACATAACTCCTCTAAATGCCTTCTAAAATATTAGCACTAAGGAAAGAAGAATAATTAAGTAAGTTATTAATAACTCAGGGAGACTCCTTGTCTCAAGTGTATTTTTATCTTATAAATGTAAGGTCAAAGCTTAAGAGAGAAAAGACTTATTAAAAATGAATGCTACAGAGAACCCCTGTCCCTTGCCACTACTCCAGCTGTGTTTGAAAGGTACTACTTATTTTCTATAATAACAGATCTTAAAAAGGAACATAATTAAATAAAAAGCTATGGAAATATGTAGAATATTAGGGCTTAACTTGAACAATTACCATCAATTTCAGTGAGCTTTCCATCATGACAAAGGTGATTCTCCTAAAACATACACATTTGCATTATTTTAGATAGGAAAATTCTGATTTCACTACTAGTACCTTCAATTATCCAGCCAATACAGAAAATGATTATTTTTGAAAAACCATGTGTCCTAAGGATGTCACACAAAGCAGGGAAGCAAGGAAACAAGAACTGAAGTTCTCAGACCCTCTCATTTTAAATGTTTTAGCTTAAATGACTGTTATCAGTGATCTTTTCAGCCTTTTAGAATATTAATTTTATTTATTCCTCTCTGTGGCTTTGAACTGACCTTTAGAGTCTAGAAAGCAAAATTTGATTTGTTTTCCTTTCACTTTGCATTCACTAGTCCCCTATTAATCTTCCTGCTAAGATAAAAGTCACCTAACTCCAGGCACATAATTAAGGTACCCAAGTTCAGAGTATGGTTTGTCTATTTGCTTTCTACTGTCAATTGACCCAGATAGGCACTTTCTGAGGGTTATTTCAAACCACTTAATACTTAAGTGCCCTCTGGAAGTGTCCTGTGTCTCTGTCTTGACAACAGAGGGTACCTATGGTGACATTGTGCCTAGGCTGCGTGTCTCATTTATGTGTCTAAAATTAGATAGAATTAATCTAGACCTAAGAGTCTTTATAGTTTAATTTGTTATTCCACAATGCATTGGTTGTTGGCAAGGAAGTACGGTCCTTTTCTTTCTTTTAGAAAAAAAAATGTATGAAATGTGCATATCTGTTTATATATAATATAACTGAAGGAGATTTCTATGCAGAAATAGAATAGAAACAGAAAGGGCAGATGTCCCCTTGAGCCTGCCACAACACAGCAGAATGACTAGAGGGTCCGCTGAGATCCCCCTTGATAGGGCAGCATACTGTCTACTTCCTCCAATAACAGCTTTTTGCCCTATAGCATCTTCTCACCTTCATTCACTTGTATTTTCATTGTAAAGGGTAAAGCATTTGCCAGTTACCCAAGGGAATAAAAAACATTAGTTTTTATTTTTCTTTCATTTCTCTAATAGCAAAATTACCAACAATCCTGTGAAAATCCAAGATTGGAGAACCAGATTTTTTTAGTAACTTAAATTCCTGCAAGCATTCATCTGCCAAACTTCATACTAGAAAAAGTGAAATTATTTACTAGTCTGTGTTCATTCCCATGTAGAGAAAGTATGGATTACCTAGTCAAGTCTGCCTCTGCACTCTTAGTGATATTGGCAGAGTTGCTTAGGAAATGTTGCTATTAAGGCATCCCAGCCCTAGGAAGATCACATCCCCTGTGGCACTGGCTTCAGGAGAACATACTTGCCCTTGCACGAGAAAGAGGGAAAAATGATGTCCCCTTGCCTTCCACCTTTGAAGAGGAAGGTTTCATCTAGACCAAGAGGTTAGTGCAGTATGAATGCCTGGGGTCCTGGCCCTTGGTTGTCTACACAGGGTATCTGTCTGGGGAACCCATGCTCTCTTCTCACAGGTTACCTCCTGCAGCAGCCAATTCATGGGATGCTGATGCAAACTCTGGATTTACTCTGATACCAGCACAGGCTATGGTTGTACCAACCGTCTAAACACAGAAACTACTGAGTATACTAGAGGTAATCAGAGAGAAGGTGAATGATGATAGTGTTAGCTATGAGAGAATAACTAGTCACTTAAACAGCAACAACAATGGGCCTGTAAACTAAGCAGCTATTTATCCTGAAATTTGCAGAGGAGAAAAAGCTAGTTCTTTCTATATGGAAATTTTTGGAGAACAGCACAATACTTTAACAGCAGGAACTCTCTTGGCACCTGTATTACTGTTTTTGGACATCTTAGATGTGTGTTGTACATCTGTATAGCAAATACAAAACTTCTGAAAATAGGTCTACTTTTCTTGGCTACTGTAACAGAACCCTTTGAGGTGGTTCCTCCACAGGTGAAAAACTATTGGTATATGTACACTGAAAGATAAGTTCTTTAAAAGTTTACTTAACCCTTTCAATGTATTCTAATATATTATTAGAATGATCAGAACAGATTAGAAATCTAGATAGATTAAATTAGATAGCTAAGCACTCGTTTAAAACAATAATTTGCTTTATTTGGTAATGAGCAGTTAACAATTACTTCATACTGAACATAGAGATTTCAAATGTGATTATATAGCTTAGATTTCTAAATCATGTATTTAGAAATGACTTGGCAATTAGGAACCTAAATATAGTTTATATGATAGCACTTATTTCTTTCATATGTCTGTTCACTTTGCAAGCTGAATGCACTGTATATGCCTTACTCCAGCTTGGATTATCATACTCTGTTTTAATCAGAGTGGGTCCAGCATTAAAATTTCAGATGCCAAAAATCTCAATTGGCTGAAAAATTTCATGTTGTGAAATGCAACAAACTGTGCAGCTGAGACTCCTTTCTAGCTGTGATATGTGTACTCCAGGGTGGGTTTTTTGTATGCTCTCAGTGCTGGCCTTGCTCTGTTCCTGGTAGAGCACAATATTTTCTTTGAGAATTTTTCAGAAATCCCACCCTCATAGTCCATCCAATGTGTTGGGAAACTATGAAACTTATTCTGAAACTATGTAAACATTGGTCAGATTCTGTAGAAATGAGTAGAAAAGTGTTGAGGCATTCTCAAAAGACATATATTGCATTCTGTCTGGTACTTATGTGGGGGGGAGTTCTGACATAATATATAACAGTTAACATCAGGGTATATTTACATCTAGACAATTTTTGCAGCGTTGCTTGTTAAGGCTTAAGCTGATTGGACTATGCTCTTTTATGTTTATTATTCTCTTCTTGAGAGCAGCTCACAACATATTATCTTATGTTTTTGGAAAAGTTAAGCCACCAGCTAGACTAGAGTACATCTGATGGACTGGATTAGTGGGCTAAAAAATCCCCAGTGTATTTTTAAGTGCCTTCTTTGGAGCAACATAAAATGGAATTTAACCCATTGAGACATTTTTCCTGCATCTGCAGTAGCAATATTATCCTTTTAGTGAATCAATAATGAAAATACATGCTACTTATGCATGAGTTATCTCCATGGAGGCATTAGCCACATAAATCTTTACATTAAAATGTCTTAGAAATGTAGCCTGTATCAATAATTTATTCTTCACTGTATGAACCAGACCATCAAGTAATTTTATTCCAACACACTATTGCATTATCAACATATTCCACAGAAGTTGTCTTTGTTGACAAGTGAGACTGTTCCCTGGCCTCCTTGTTATATCATGACTTATCATCATAGCATTGACGAGAAGTATTGTTTGATCCTAGAGCAAATCAACCCTTCATTTCAGATAGAATTACTCAGAAGGAACACTTCACATGTGATGTTTCACTACATCAGATAAATTGATTGAACATAGGAGTCAGTATGGGATACATAAAGGCATAGTTTGAATTTTATAAATTTAAGGAGATTCCCAATTTGCTTATTCAGGCCTGAAACTGTAGTAGTTTATTCCACTGTTTATTATTATAGAGACTTATTTCTGTATATTAAGAACATCAACTATCAAGTTTTACATGGATTTTCTGTGTGTTTCTGTTACAATAGGAGATAACATCTCAGGATCTTGAAGTAAATTATTTATTTCGGTGTTATTTCAGTGTTCTTCATCTGAAAGAGTGAAGGAGTGAGAGTGGAGAGCATACAACATGCCACAACCCATGTGTTCTTAAATGTTGTGTAAACCTTTAGCATTGCCATGCCCTTGTGGTTCAGGTTAAAGGCTCAAAATGGTTAACTGAATAGAAATAGAAATGTGCCCATGTTTGCGATGTTATTAGGTCTGCTTCTCAGAGATCTCTTGATACCTTCCCATGTTAGGTAGCAGTGTCTCAAAAATGTGATATGGTCTAATTTCTACTTTTTTTGTGGTCCCTAGGTAGGAATTCTCCATTCAATTTCTCAGCATGGGGACTTAGGTTCTCTGCAGTTTTCCAAGGAGTGGTATTGCATGACCTACATGATGACAACTATTGCTAAGCCTTGAGTCCTTAGAAACTACCATCACTGTGCCTACTTTAACTCTGCAAACAGGATGCTTTTACAGTGCTATGAAGAACAACCCCACTGCCAATAATGAATGTCTTTTAGCAGATATCTATGCCTTTTGGTATTGACAGGTGTAAAAATCAATAAGCTATCCTCATTGTAAGGTATTGATATTGACAGGTGATACCTATAGATATTGAAATCAATATTGAAACCAATAGGTATGGATACCTAAAAATGCCTGTTGAGATGGATAGGTACTGATACCTATTGATATCTACTGATATCATTACCAATTGATGTGAAATGACTATCGATATCCAAAGGTATTAATATCAGTAGGCATTGATCCTTATTGATATCAAAATTGATATCATAGAATCATAGAATCATATGAGATCATATCAGAATTGATAGGTATTAGACACCTGATGCTTATTGATATAGATAGGTATCAGTATCAATAGGTATTGCTCCCTTTTGATATTGATAAGTATCAGTGCCTGCTGATAGGTATTGATGAAAATAAGTGTCAGTGAAAGATGTAGATGCCTATCAACAGATATTGATATTGATAGGTACTGATATGTAACCGTAGCTATTGATATTGCTACCTATTCATAGATATAAAAATAGATGAGCATTGATACCTATTGATGGTTTACAATATCAATAAGTATCAATGCTTATTGATGCTTATCAATGCCTGCAGGTATTCATACATATCAATGTCTGTAAGTATTGATATGTACTGATGTCTATCAATATCAAAAGGTATTAATTCCTATGAAGGCCTATAGGTTTTGATACATTTCAATGCCTATCAGTATTTCTAGATAACAATACCTATCAATAAGTATCTAAACCAATGGCTATCTATGGGCTCCTATCCTACTGATATAGAAAGGTACTGATATCAATAGGTAGCAATGCCTGTCAGTAGGTGTTGGTATTGAAAGGTATTGATGCCTATTAATATGAATCATCTTTTATGCCTGTCAGTGCCTCTTGATGCCTGATATTGATAACGAAATATTGCCTGATACTGATATTGAAATTGCTGTCAAAATTGATAGGTTAATGTCTATTGCTAGGTATTAATATACATGTTGATAGGTATCAATACCTGTGGATATTATTGCCTCTCAATAGATATAAAAACTGATAGGTATTGATGACTATTAATATCAAAAGGAATCAATAGTGATATTGGTGCTTATCTATATCAAAAATGCTATCAAAAACAGTATATACATAGGTTTAGGTTCCTAGTGATGCCTATTGATAGTTAAGTACAGCACTAGGTATCGGTAGGTATCAAAATCAATGGATATTGATGCTTATTGATATTCAAAGTATTGGCATCAGTATTCATACTGATATCAATATGTATCTTTGCATACTGACAACAATAGGTCTCTCTATCAATAGGTATCAATGGCTATCTCAATAGTTGTCAATTAATATCAATATTGATAAATATCAATGCCTGTCAATATTGACAGATAACAATGCCCATTGATGCCTATTGATAATGATAGGTATCCCTGTATATTGATATTGATAGATATTTATATTAAAAGGCTTTGATGCATAATGATAGGTTTTGAAATGGATTGGTATTAATATGTATCAATATCAATTGGCATGGATTATGGTCATGGCAGTACTGATTATAAGCTATTGATAGGTATACATTCCTATTGATATTAATTGGTATCAATATTGACAGATATTGATGCCTTTCATTATCAAAAAGTATGGAAACCAGTAGGTATTGTAGGGCATCAAGGCCTACTGATATAAATCAATATACATATCAGTCAAGAGGTCTGTTAGACATAATGATGGGTAAATTATCAAAAAGTATCAAAATCAATAGGCGTTGACACAAACTCTTGTCAATAGCATCAATACCTATCAATAGATACCAATATCCATAGGTAACACTAGGTATCAAGTCAATAGGTGTTGACGCCAGTTGATACTGATATGCAGATCAATAAGCATCGATGCCTATCAATATCTATATCAATAAATCTGTATCTGTTCAATAAATATCTGTATCAATAAATATCAATGTCTATCAATATTGATTCATACTGATACCTATTGCAAGCTATAACTATATAGAGATATCAACATATATATACATATCTATATTGATATGAACGTATGTCTATATATCTATAAATATCTAGATATATTGATATCACTATAGATATCAATACTGATAGATATAGCTATATATCAGTGTGTATCTATGTTGATAGAGATCTATATTGATATATAGATATATATAAGCCAGAGCACATAGTACTTCCTGACACAGGGAACAGAATAAGGCAATTCTTTCCAAGAACCAACATATGAGTTGCATAAAAAGCAGTGTGTGGCCTCCAAGCAAGTATAAAAGATATTTGTATCAGCTTTTGTGGTATTCAAATTCCTGATGGTATGTCTTGTCCTTCATGTGTGTGGGAAAAATCATAAGCATTTATGTTTCTGAGAGCCATCTTGGGTTGTGGGAAGGAAACATAAAATCAATCACAAAAGACTAAGCTTTCCTTTTTCTGTCCTCAAGAGTATAATACAATGAGGACTCCATTGTCAAGTCATATATGGCTCTATATGGATGCACATGAACTCAGTCAAGACCTTTTATGGTATCTAGGTTGTTGCAAATATTTTATTTTCAAAGTTTCAGGACAGAACAAGTTGGTCAAATATTCAAAAGTGAGTGATTTCTAATTTTACAAAAGAAATTAATGTCTTAAGAATACAGAATGGCCTGCCCACTAATATCTTATGGAAATCACAGAATCACACTTATAATCATGTGAAATAATGAGTCTCCTGCATTAGTGTACCTGTAGAGTGTCCTCAGTGCTTTCCCAGAATAATTGATATCTGCCAGCAGGATGGAAAAATCTGTTAATATCTTTAAAATAGAACCTCTATTTTTGGCAGAAACTTTTCATTATGAATTGCTGAAGATAGCCTGTTTATCTGAGAATGATCTGCAGAAGTGGCTGACTCTGTTTTTTCATTAAGATGCTGGAAGGAGAAGGAACCGTCTCTCTGATCCATAGGGACCTTCTCTTCCACAGGGAGGTGCAAGTGAGACAATCCCAACACAACCATACAGACGAGATAGCCCGGATGGGCTGTTGCAAACACACTTTTTTTTTCAGTAGAAGTGTATGCTTTGACATTGCCTAATAATACCTGATCAAAAGCTGTTGTTGTTGTTGTTGTTGTTGTTTGTTTGTTTGTTTGTTTTTTGTTTTGTTGTTGTTGTTGTTTTTGTTTTTGTCTTCTGCATGGGAGAATCACCATTCCAGTAATAGGGTATTCTGATTGTTAACATGTTAATGTTACATGCATACTTTGGGGTATGAAGACAGGAATTGTTCCGCTCA
>VXAA01005469.1:0-30720 GCA_013399115.1 Anseranas semipalmata
GGATGCTCTGCCCTGTCCAAGCGAACTGCCGAGCACACGGCCGCGCCACGCCCTGGCTGAGGCGCCGCGCCCTGTTTGCCCGCCCTGTTCGCCGCGCTCCCCAGGGGCTGCCTTTGAACAGGAGGCAGGGAACAGACACGGCTCCTGGCTCCGCCCACGCCTCGCCGGCCGCTGTCGCGAGGGCTGCTGGGCCCTGGCGGCCCCCTCGGCTGCCTCGAGTGGCCTCGATGAAGGAAAAACCCCTCACAGGCCGAGATGCCCTGCTCCGCTGCGGAACGCGTCTGCCCTGGAGCCGATCGCCTCAGCGAGATTTTTTTAAAACTGAACTAGCATAAAAAAATAAACCACCCGAAGCCATTGCAACTCTCTTATCTCAAACAAGAACCAAAAGAAGAGTAAGAATACAACCTAAATCATCCAGGTAGTTAAACAGTCACTAGAGAGAAACCTGTGCAGCACCTAATGAGATAAAATTAGCGGGACTAAATCTAATTAAGGGTCTTTTAAAGAATAGTCCACAAGTAAACATGTCTATAAAAAAAACTTCTGGTTATCCTCAAAACCAGAGAAACACATATTGTGAACCACCAAAGATGGCTTCTGACTGTAAAACAATGGAAAATGTTTAATTATTTTCTCCCCAAATTACTTGAAATTAAAATAAAACATTAAAATTTATTAGGTGCAAATCTGCTTTTACACTAATAAAACAAGGTTAGCAGAAACCGAACCAATTCTAGTAGAACAATTAGACTCCTTCTTTAGCTATTCCTATGCAGGTGGGATCTAGTCAGCCTCTACAGACTTAAATTTAGGAAACCATCAATTACTGAAACATACCCAGTGTCCTTACTTTGATTTTGCCTATAAGTTTAAAATTCTATGTGGGAAACAAAAAATGTGCAGCATTTTACCCCTGGAAGGAATAATTTCTTCTCAGAACCATAAACTGTTTTGTATCCTTATTTGAATTACGAATGAACTGCCTTTGAAACCAGCTCTAAATGAACAACAAACTCATTTCAAATACAGTGCAGGCTATGGTGCAGAATTAAGACCCTTCTGCACATCCACTGTTCCCTACCTTAGAAAAATCCTACCTTACCTAGGAAAATCCTGTCCTTACCTAAGAAAATCCTACTTTCCAAGTACCCGCCACAAAATCCTTTGTGTCCTAATGGCAAATAATATCTAAAATCTTAAATAAGAAACCATGTAGCAAATTTTCTGGCGTGGCGTACTTCTGTCCCCAGTACTGCAGGGGCAGTGGCATAACAGTGGCATCAGTAGATCTGGTAACATACAGAAGGTGGCTCTAACATTCAACGAGGTCTATGAACTGAGAGTCTGAAATTGAAAGAAGCGCCTTGGACTGCCGCAAACTGCCAACAATCATCACACACTCTGGATATTGTTCTGCTGAATGAACTACATGCATGAGCTTTCTGCAATATTCTGCTAATGAATTAAGAGTTGTAAGAATAGAAGGCTGCTGAGGACAATCCCATTACTGCTGCCTGCACCAGCCATTTAACCCACCCGCCAAAAATTAATGGAAGTGCCGTATTACGTTGTTGGAATATGTGTAGTGACTTATAAGGAGTCATGCCTTGTCTCCTCACTGTTACTCGGATTTCTTGCATCTACCTGTTTTGATAGCTGTTGGTTGCTTCCTGCTCCATGTTTCATAGGTACCCACTCCCAGAAAATGGCACGTTTTAGATTTAATCATCTTCCCAACACTTTTGTACAGGTTAATTCACCTTGTGTTTGAACCATCTGCAGTAGTTTCTACAAGTAGGAGAGGGAAGAACCACTCAATTACATTAGACCCAACGCTAAGGGTAACTTCACATAGATGATGTTTCTGCCATCCTCCATCTACTCCAACTGTTAAGAGAATCCTCCTTTTTTGAGAAGTCTCTTCTCCCAACGCTGCTCTTGCTTTTTCTCATCTGTTCACCTGTCTGTGCCTGGATAAATTCCTAGCTTACAAAAGACAATAGAATACTTTAGTAGAAGCTGATTAAAATACCATCATTCTGGAAAAGAGCTCAGAAAGTGCAGCAGGTCTTGTTACTTGCAGTTTTATTTGTTTAAAATTCAGGAGAACAACAAGCTTTTTTCATCATGTTTAAAACAGTTATGGAGCTGCCATTTTAAGCCACTTGAAATGTGTGAATCAGAGTCATATGAAGTATTGCTAGCTAGGTTTGTGATACTGACTATTCAATCACCAAGTTTCAAAGACAGTGGAAAAGAGATGGCTTGGGAGGGAAGGTAGATTTGGGTGGGGGTGGAGGGAGTGAGTTTTTTTTTTTCCCCAATGACAAGCATAGGGAGAAAGAAGCAGTAGGGAACAATCAATGCAAGTCAACTGCATAGCTCTAGAGAAGAGATTAAGCATGCACTACATTATAAACACATTATCCTTATGCACGTATACACTAAAAAGATATTTTTAATTGCTTCTCTAAGTGACAATTGCTTCAACCAGGTTTAGCAGTTGTTAATGTCTGAAATAAGTTTTAAATTAAAACACAGGTTTCTTACTTTGTAATCATCATTTCATATAATGATCTAATTTTTAACTTCAGGTATACAGGTTGAAATTATTACATGTAACATAACATTAAGAAAAAAATCCTTATGCATAATACCTAAAATACAAACATTCCCCCGCCCTCTTTTTGCTAGTGGTTAGATACGTTTTGCAGTAAATACTTTCATCCAAATTCTGGTAATCTTTCAAACAGGACCGGATTTGTCAGAGGAAGATTTTAGAGGAAAATTCAGGACAAGAGTGAATGTAGGACTCATATTACCTGATTGATTGAGAGATCAGTCTCTACAAAAGGGACTGCCTGGGTCAGATTGCTTCTACTGACCCACAGCCCACCAAAACACCCTTGCTTTTGCATATATCTGTCATCTTAAGGACAATGTGATACACTACCAGAATCTAACCAACATGATCCCTCACCCCCTTTTGAATCTGTAGGTCATGTCCTTCAAGGAATCTCCTACAGTTCACATAAAGTGGAAGAACGGTTATTTTACCCTATAGCTGATGGGGAATACTGAAGCCTGAAGCCAAAACCAACAGTGTTCAGCCTAACTCTACTGCACAGAAGACATGGCGTATTAGTTTATGAAATATTACAAAAGATGAGTGTTACATTAAAATCCCAATGAACTGTAACAACCTTTTGACAGAAGAGTGATGTAAGGTGATGTCAATCCTGTTTCAGTCCAACTGCATTAACACACTCATCTTTTAAAATGATTTAAATTTTATCTGCTTACATGGATCTCATCCTTATTGACACTGTTCATACAGGAATTTCTTTTTATTTTTGAGCACAGCATGACTAAAAAATGAGAGAATAAGCCATAGAAAGAGTAAAACCTGGAAGCCTTTGGCAATAAACACTGGCAAATTTAATGCATTAAATTCTAGCACTCCTGTATATTTATTCAGCACAGTCACAAGGCTTCATTTCAAAAGCTCTGAGTACAGTGGACAGTCCCTACAGATGTCTGTTATGTAACACAGTGTAGAAGCAAGACATATTTGAACAAGACAAAGCAACATGTTAATGTATTATCTGTATAAACTATCTGCTCAGTGAGGGAGCAGATTCTAAATGGCATCATTTAAAATGCAGACAGGGATTGTATCTGGTAGGTTTATACCATCTTGCACGTGTTGTAGTGCTACCATTTATTTGGAAGACAGATCTGATGGATGCTCTAAGAGCAAACTTTGAAGCTCCTGAAAGGAAAAAAAATTGCAATAATTATCCATAAAAGCTTAGTGGAAAATTTTCTTCCATTGGTTCTATTAAAAAGTAATTAGCGCCTGTGCAACTGCCAAAAATTCGCAATTAACATTGCTGCATAAGAGAACACTGGTACTTAATCTGGTTAGTGTTCTCAAGAAACCCTGTAATGCACTAAATACTATCTGTCTATCCATCTATCTGAGGTACTTACATAGCCCCCATTACCATAATATATAGGCATTTTACAATCTTCAGTGCAGTTATTTTTACAACACCCTGGTAAGGTCAGGGAAATATAGTCAAACCAAGTACATAGATGTGGAGCTGAGTTTAGGCTATAACGTTACACAGCATTTCATTTTCAAAATCCTTAGTCAGAGGTGTTTCCAGGTGCACTATATCTTTAATAAAACCTACAACTAGGTCAACCAAGGAAAAATAATTAACTCCAGGGTTTCATTTCAAATATAAAATATATTTTACAAGTTAAGATGGTTTTCAAACAGTACCTACTACAGTCCAAGTCTAAAGACTGAACCAAGACTTGTTTTGGATGTTTGTTGCCATAACAATCCCCAATTTCCACTGAATTTAATCTCCTAATTCTCCTTCAGCTATTGCAACTGAAGAGATGATCTTTTTAGCATCTGAACAGATGCATACTCAATGGAAGGACAGCAACAGTTGAGCAAGAAAGCTGAAAAATGAACTCTGAAAATGCCAGACCTTCAACACTGCCACAATGATTATCTAGAGAGGTAACTAGAAGTTCAGAAAGAAACCAGATTAAAAAAGAAAACAGGTAAGACAGAGCATCTGTATTTGTGCATGATTGTACATAAAGGAAGAACAGACAGCAGTCCACTCAACTCACTGTTATGCTAAACTCAGTTTTGCTTTAAAAGCCTAAACTAAAAACACAAAAGTAATGTAAACTCAATGAAAGACCACTATCAACTTCTTTTCAGCTTCAACTGCTGACTAAGACATAATCACCACCAACCAGACAGTGGCGATTAGTGGCAAAGTCTAGTTGGATGCCAGTCATTCGTAGTATACCACAGGCGGGGTCAATACGGGGTCTGATCCTGCTTAACATCTTAATTAACACTCCAGATGATGGGGCACACTGTACATTCTCCATGTTTGCAGATGACATAAAAGTGGCAGTAGTGGCTGATACTCCAGAGGGCCTTGCTACCATCCAGAGGGACCTGGAGAGGATGGAAGAATGGGCTGACATGGCCTTATGAAGTTCAGCAAGGGGAAATGCCAAGTCCTGCACCTGGGGAGGAAAAGCTCCAGGCACCAGTACAGGCTGGGGGCCACACAGCTGCAAAGCAGCTTCGCAGAAGAAGACCTGGGGGTCCTGGTAGCCACGAAGATTAACACAGCCATATGTGCTTGTTTACTGGTTTTGGCCGAGATAATTTTCTTCATAGACAATGTCCTTCTGTCCTCTCCCCAGACTGGGCTGCCCCGACCCCAACACCCCTCCCCTGCTGTCTCTGCACTGGCGGAGAGCTGAGGTGACCGTCTGGGATCCCCCAAGGCCTAGCCTCTCCCTGCAGCCAGGGGCAGGGGCTGGGCTGCCCACCAACAAACTCAGTGGCAGGAGTTTGTCACTGGGTCCCATCTTCTCTCCTGTCTCATGATGGCACTACGAAGAGCAGCTGACCGGGAGCTCCCAGAGCAGAAGACCTGAGAGGGAGAAGCCTGGGCTCCACCCTCTTCCCAAACCCCGCTCTCATCGCCCCAGCAGCACAGACCCTGGGCCTGACCAGTGCCATACCGCGCCAGTGCCCTGTGGACACCAGACAGAGGGACCCACGTTGGAGCTGGGGCCCAGCACCACGAGGGCCTGCGGGGGCGGACAGCCTGTGGTGACATCCCAGGACATCTTGGGGCTTTGGCAGGGCCTGGCCCTGCCTGGACTCTGATCAAGAGTGTCCGTGAGGCCTGGAGGTGGAGCAGGGTTTGGCTGGGCGCATTGTGTCACAGGGCTGCTGGCAGCAGCTCTCAGTGGCCGTCCCTGCAGCCATCTCCTGTGTTTCCCCAGCCCTGTCTGGCTCAGGCAGCTGGGGGTCCACGGAGCATGCTTGCAGCAGTGGAGGTGAGCTGTGCAGGGACATGTCCCCCAGCGTAGCCATGGGGTGGGCGCTGGAGCTCGTGGAGCTGTGAGGGCCATGGCTGCAGCCAGGCCCTGTGCCAGTGGGGAGCACCAGACGGCCCAGCCGCAGGGCTGGGCAGGTTTCCTGCTGAGGTACTGGGGCATTTCTTCCACCCCATGTCGTGCCAGGAAATGACTATGGCTGCTTTCTCTCTTCCAGCACGTGACACCCTTTTCCAGCTGCAGCTCCAGCATGGGGAGCAGCTCCTCACCCTCAGCTCTCCCCAGCCCGCCGCGCTGCATGCTGGTCATGGCCATGCTGTCGCACTGGACCTGTCCCAATTGCCACAGCACTAGTGACAGCCTGGCCATCGTCCTCACGTGTCTGCATCAACTCTGCTTTGGATGCCTGATGCAATAGGCCAAGCAGAAAGTAAATTTCTCCTCTGCACAGGTCCAGTTAAGGCCATCAAGTTCTCTGTGTAGGAGCACGACAACTTCTTTACATACTCCATTATGCCCCCCAGAGAGCCATCAGTTGCTGCCAGCAGCGCTGAAAGTGCTCCTGGACACCCTGATGCTGGCAGCCTCCATGGCCTCATGGCATTCCCAATGTCCTTTCTGCAACTGACGCCATTCCCAGCCAAGAAGGGGGCTGTAGGAATGGTGCTCAGTGCTCCCCTGCGCAGGCTCCACCCTAACATCTGGGCAGCCCTTTTCCAGGAGCACCACACCATCTTTGAGCCCATTCTGCCCTGGCTGTGACGGGAGCTGCAAGAACTTCACGGGGCCAAGTGGAGACGGTTTTAATGGAGAACCTCATTGTCTCCACCCTCTACCTCTATGGGTTGGATAAGCAGGCCACGGTTGATGTACTGGAGCACATCCTGCAGCACCATACCTTGATGTTTGTGCACTAGCATATAGAGGTGATTGTGCATAGCTGCAGTGAGAAGGCCCACAGACTGCTGAGCCAACAGGACTCCTGTGCTGCGAGGGAGCAGGAGGACAGCCCCATGGACACACTGGGCACCTCCAGCAGCCCTTCAGGACACCAACTTGATGATCTGTCACACTGGATACCATTCTTCATGGAGGTCCTGAATGCCCCCTCACTGCCCCCATCCCTGCGGAGCAGGAGGAGCTGCACAAGGAGCCAGGGCAGGCGGCAGCAGGTCCCACTGGCCAGGGCTGCAGCCACAGCCCCTCCACTCCCAGCCAGGACATGGACCACTAGCCCAAGGAGCCCTGCCATGACCCAGAGAGGAGGGCCACCAGACCCCAGGACTCTCCTCAGTCTCACAAGAGGCTGCCCCAATGGCAGCGTTAGCAGGGTTGAAGCTCTTTCTTAATTCAAGAAATAAAGCAATGACTATAGCACAAAGTCTTGTCCTTATAAGACATCTGAAGCTGCCAAGTGCACAGGGCTGCTTTCACCTCCCCCCCTTTGCTGGTGCCTTCCCCTGCCTCACCATGCCCCAGTCTCATTTGGACAGCCTGATGTAGGGCATGCACATGTGCACCAGGAGCCCCTGGGCCACCTCAGTGGTGTCTCCTCCCGCAGGAAAGCCTGCTGCAGCCATGCAGCCGCAGCACAGCAGATGCTGATGGCAGAGCAGGCAAGAGAGGAAGCAGCTTTCCCTCCAGGTCCAAAGGGGACCCAGGTGAGCAGCATTCCTGGTCTCTGCTGGCTCCAGGTGTGCCCATACTCCAGGTGCCTGCTCAGTTATAGGCACCAAGACAGCCAGGACCTGCATGATGCCAGGGGGAATATGGGGCGCTCCCTGTCACATGCTCCCCACATCCCGAGGGCCCTGTACTGGTGGAGGCTCCTGCACAGGCTTTGGTTTTGCCTCCAGGTGCCCCTGGGAGCCAGCAGGGACCAGTGGCCCTATCCAGTCCCAGGGCCATCACATGTAAGGATTTGCCTTAGCACCTTGTCCCCAGCTGTGGGTTCCTGGGCAAGTATGGGGAGGTGGGATCTTGGTCCTTGGTGGAGCTGCAGGTCCAGGGGCCATTCACTATCTCCTGCCACAGTGGCAGCCTTCTCCCTGCTTTCCATCCCTTCCTTTGCTGGTCAACATTGCTTACAAGGATGCTTACCTGCCCCAGCTGAGGTAAACAACTTTGTTCTGGTTTAGAGATGGGTATGTCATCAGCCTGCATCCAGTCCCCCTTTCTGTCTACTACCAACACTTCTGCTCTGGTTTCTCTCTGGTGCCTGATTTCACCCAAGGCAACCTTGCTACAGAAAGGGCTGCTAAGGGGGTACGGACCACAGGCAGGAACACTCAAGACAGAGGCAAGCCTTAGGACAAGCATATGTAGCAGGCAAAGTGTGATTTCTAACTTCAAAATCCTTTACAAAGAGGAATGAGTCTTCTAACTCATGGAAGACAGGCTGACATTTCACTTCTCGTTCATCCAACAGAGAAGTGATGAAGGTGGGCTCATCCTGGATGAGAAAATAACCTCATACTGCACGACACTCTGGTTTCAAAAGTTCCTGGCTCCTCATCCTGTGTGTCTCCTAAGAACAGCTGAATATGGAAGCAAAAGATTCATTTTGCATCCAGAGGCATCTAGAGGTCCCTTCCAACCTCAACCATTCTATCATTCTGTGATTCTGTGATTTTCAGCTATAAGTAATCTAATAATGACACCTCTAAATATGACACTTGCAGTTTAACCCAGCAGACAGCTAAACACCACACAATTGTTCATTCACTCCCCCTCTGACCTGCCACCCCCTCCATGGGACTGGGGAGAAAACTGAACAGTGCAAGAACTTGTGTGTTAAGATAAGGACAGTTTAATAAGAACAACAACAAAAAAAAAAAAAAAAAGAGAGAGAGAGAGAGGGAAAAAAACACAACACAAAAACAAGATTAAACAACACAAGTGATGCACAATGCGAGTGCTCACCACCAGCCCCTCCCAGCCAACTCCCCCAGCTTTTATTGCTGAGCACGACACCACATGGCATGGCACATCCCTTTGGTTCATTTGCGCCAGCTGTGCTGGCTGTGTCCCCTCCCAGCTCCTGGTGCACCCCCAGCCTCCTCGCTGGCAGGGCAGCACCAGAAGCTGGAAAGTCCCTGGCTCTGTGCAAGCACTGCTCTGCAGCAACTAACACATCAGTGAGTTGTCAGCATTATTCTCATCCCAAATCCAAAACACAGCACCAAACCAGGTACTAGGAAGAAAATTAACTCTATCCCAGCCAAAACCAGGACAGACAAAAACATCAAATTTCCCCTTTCCTGTCACTCCACGTTCTGATGAGCTTTTCAGTACATGAGAAACAAGGTACATTACTGACTTCAGCTTTATGCTGCAACGCAATTCAGGAATGAAAAATGTTTTGGAGTCAGCGTTAAACAGCGTCATCCCTAATGGTGTATTATGCTGGAAACTGTATTGTCTTTAAAATAAGAACAATCATGCTGACAATATCCAGAAAAAGAAGTAAAGAAGCATCAGAGAGAGATTATTTTAAAAGATTCATATCTTCATTTTTACTATATATATAATTATTTTAATATCTTCATTTTTAATATATATATATATTTAAGATCTATAACAAGTACAGTAAAAGAAAGTTAAATGTGCCCTGGAAAAAAGTAGAGCGCATAATATGGTTAGTTCACCTTCGGGAAGAATTTCCTTTTTGCAATACACTTAGTTTTTTTATGGATTTCAATTTACAATTTTAACGAGCATCTACCCTAGATCCTTGACGGCTTTGCTTAATTAAAATTCCAGTGAAAAAAATACAACAATCCTGTTTTCAGAGTGTTTTAGAAACACTTTCTTCTGAAATGTATATACTGTGATGAGGATCATCCACAATTAGGGAATAAAAGATTCTCTTTAAGTGTCAAAGTACCTTTAAAGGTGATTATTGATCAAAGTTAACATGGGAAAAAAGAGTGCACATTTCTTCAAGAGCATGACTAATTTTTTAATGAAAAGAATTTAGATTATCTTTGAGCAATGAGATAAAACAAGACTGAAGTTTAAACAAGGAAATTTATATAAATTTAGACTGTAGGAGAGAAAATAATATCTCAACAGTACAAATCAGCTGATTTAATAACACTGTGCAATTCACATCATTTAAAATTAACGTTTACAGCTATTTTAATCAATCGTGAAAATATTTCTGTAAATTGATTAGACTCCACAGATCCTGAAATACCTTTTAAATAACTAGTTGCATATATCTGATGCCTTTGTGATCAGTGAGCATTATGTGAGCACTAGAAGATCCTTCTGCAAAAGGTTGTGCACAAGGAATTACGAGAACATAGAATAATGAAAATACAAGGCTGAAATCTCTTCCTGAAAATACAGTCAGCTTTTTGGTGGTATTTTCTCCTTTAATGCATACAGTTTATGACAACACTTCAGCTGAAAACAGTTTACAAACAGACACACTATTCCACCTCTCCATAATTCAGTTAGTTAATTTTAGCTAGCTGTTGATTCATTTTACATAAACCATCTCAGAACTTATCATTTTAGTGCCCTCATTTTAGTCAGGGATTCATTTTTAGATGTTGGTTTCAATACAAATGATGCAGTTTTCTTACGCCACTTCAATCAATGCAAACATTGCAGTCCTTTAGTGTCCCTTCTGAAGTCTAACGCCTAAAAATTAGAAACTGATAAGTTAGAATTGCCCCTCCAATTTTAGTTGGAAACCCTAGCACATACACTTTATAGTCCAGTCTTGGATGCACAGTACTTTCAAAATAATCCCCACCCTAAGAGAGAGGGAAGGATAGGGCGGTGAGATGATCCAGTGGCTAATTTAATAAATAAGTTTCAAAAATACACTGACTCTACCCATGCCTCTACCACGCAGCCTCACGATGCTGTATGAAATCAGTAGTATCAAAACAGTATCTACCTTACAGTTGTTTATTCCTTATTTCCTGGTATCTGACTTGAAATACTCGTATCTTATTTGCCAAAGACAAACCAATTACAGCTGAAGTCACTGCAGCTATGCAGTGCTTAGTACACTGAAAAACAAGGTCTGTAGTGTCTCACATTTGGCACCCTTCAGTCTTACATCTGTGAGCTGGAGATATTACCTCTCAACTCACAGATGTATTGTGAAAATAAATTCATTAAACATGTATGAGACTTTCTAGGATCATAATGATGCTTATCACCGAGCAGCCCAACAGGAAAATAAGCCTCCATTCAAAAAAGCTGAACATCATGCTGTGTATAAGGCATGGGCTACCACACCAAGTAATTTTAATAACACCATATCACACAGCTACTTACACAGCAAGCATAGACCATCATCAAATACTCTAAGTAAGGCAGGGTCTCACAGAAAACAGTTAAGGGAACACAACTGAAAACTGCATCAAAATCAATAAAGAAACCATTTTGAAGATAAACACCCTCATTTTCTTTGTTTCATCTCCTATTTTAAAAGCAAACCAAAATAAGGGAAAAGATAAATTTCACTTGGCACCATGCTGATAGCTGAGTCATGCAGATCACTGTAAGACCACCAGTACACAAGTGAACAAGAAAATTGACAGCCATGGTATGCAGAACCTGACACAGCAGCTGGACCTTTTAGTAGAGGGTTTCGGACATTTCGAGAAAGAGACAAAGACTCTGAGAACCTGGGAGCCTTTTCACTCACCACTCTGAAGAAAAGAGACCTCAGTACATGGATTCTACCCAAACCTCTCAAACTGGACATCTTTCCAGACCCCTCAAACATGCACCTGGCTGGTCACAGCCTTAGAAGGATCTCAGTTTTTCATTTATAGTCATTTTCCCATTCCCCTATGCCAAGCTTTCCTTTACACACTAAAAGAAACTCTGCACAGAGTTTACATGCATTGTAGCATCCTCACCCCAGTTTACTCTCAACCTGCTGTCCAGCCTTCTCCCTTCATTTCAGCTATGCATACCGCCACCAACTTACCTCAGCAGAATGGCATGGCTTATCCAGGGGATGGGAAAAAAAAATCTTCTTCAACTTACAAGTTGGAGTCCTGGACTCAGACTTGTTAGTGCAAATCAGAGGGGGCATTTACATTCCCTGATCATGTCATACAGGCTTCCACGATAAAAAACACAGGATATGCTCCTTTGATAGAGAAGAGAAAGGAAAGGTCAAAACAGCTTTCAAGCATGATCAAAACAATGAATTTTTCCCACACTTACTGCTCTGAACTAGATCAACCACTTAGTCTAAAATAAAGTTTGAAAAAAAAATAAATACCAGCATGATGCAGAACTCAGCATGGAACATTTCTTTCCAAGCCATTTAGCCTTAACAAAAAAAGTTACAAACAATCGAAGATAGTATTTCCTAATGGGAAGCACCTGGCAAGCTAGTAATGCATTACGCTAACTGTAACAGATTGTATTTGTCTGCAAAGGAAGACAAAGGAAAATTAAGTCAGCAAAACCAAGAAAACTCTTCAAAATGGCATTTTATGTCCTTGAGAATGTACTATGTCATTTTGGAGAGCGCTCCTTTAACATGAATATACAACACACTATAGCAGATCAGTCCTTCAGACATTATTTTACTTCACTAATAGAGTATATTTGTTAATAGCATGAAGAGACAAACATTTAATGTTACTCCCTCATAAAAGAACACCACTTAAATTGCTATCTTCAGCTGCTATCACTCTTGCTTTTAATTGGGTATCTTGATACAACATTTCCCAGAGCTTGAAAAACTTTACCATAAGTCTACCAACAGTAGAGAGGGGAGAGAAAAAAAATCTGCTGCAGAGGACACTCCAAGTCCACCGGGATGTTACTCTTTGGCCATAGTTTCACAACAGATGAAACCTAACCCTCAAGAAAGATAGGAAGCGTTAAGAAAGTTCACTCCCCTGCTGAGAGAATTAAGGGTTTGCCACAAGACGAACTAGGCCAGTCTACTACTAACAGTAGTTAATTAGAAGCATCACTTTGTTTTAGAAGGACAGAATTTAAGTGATGCAAATAGCTTTTGTTTCCTGTAAGATGTAATAATATAGGAAAAGAAGAAAAGATCTTTTGAAATATGTTTTTGGAAAATAAGCAGGGTCTGAGAAAACAGGCAGAGAAAAAGCAGAGCTAAAACATATGCTCTCTTAATCAAGCACATCACAGAAATATTACAATGTTCTAATTTCCAAAGAACAAAATCTTAACAACAAAAATCCAAAAAGAAACAGAAATACATAAAAGTCTGTAAATAACAACAGGAGACTACCACTGTGAAAAAATCACAGGGGACATACTCTTTCATAAAAATAAGAGCTGCAATTTAAGGGGACGAAGCAGAAGCTTGTACAGGGAAAAAAAAAATGGGAACAACACAGATAAGGTGAGTAATTTCAGAAAAAAAAAAAATCTTAAAGTTGTATTCCCAACATTTCAGATTTCCTTGCCAGACTGCACAGACATTACTCAGACTCTGAAGACCAGCATCAATTTCTGTCACTTTGTGTCTTCTTTTACAGCTCATGTCTTTACAGTCTCAATATCTGCCATTCAAATTCTTATAACAATAATTCAATAATATTACTGTGGTGTAATCATTGTTTCACAAAAATGTTTAGTAGCTATTAGTCTTTGAACCTACCTGACAGACTTCAACCTGCAGAATCCGCTTCACTGTCCAGTAAACTATTCATTGGCTGGCACTTGCAATCGCCATCTCCTCCTAACTCAAGTACATCCAGTTAACGTGTGCAAAGTTGCTAGCCTTAATGGTAATACAGAAATATTCCTGAGGGTAAAACCAAACGTATCCTTCGCAACTAGTCACTACTTCAATAAAAGACTATACTGTTTCAGACCTTCTTTCAGGCCCTGTAGAAAGAGCAATCATAGCAATAGCCCTGCATAAAACAATAGCAGATTAACACACTTAGTTTAAAATGAAAGAACAAACAGAAATAGGTCTTTCCTTTAAAAAAGATAGACGTTGGCAGAATACAAGGGACTGATTAACAAGGTTAATTGAAGAGCTCATAAATCTGGATACAGAGGAGGACTGCAAATTATTCAAGTGCAAAAACAATCAGTATCACAGTCCTAAGCTTCCACAACTAACTTGCTAACTACCTCAAAGAGCACACAGAAATGAATACTCCACCAAGACTTCATTAAAATAAAGACTGAACAGTAAAGAAGAATATATCAGATCAATGACAGAGATCAATAACAACCTGAATTAGACGTTGCAACAGATGTTAAGCACTGAAATATTCTTCATATTTGCTGAAGAAAATGAAGTAATACAGTTGTTAGTATAATTTAAAGACAGATGGCCCTCAAATTTCACAGAATCACAGAACCATTTAGGTTGGAAAAGACCTCCAAGATCATCCAGTCCAACCTATAACCTAACACTACCAAGTCCTCCACTAAACCATGTCACTAAGTGACAATCTGTATTATCTTTCAAGAGTGGTCACTGAACTACTTGGCTTTTATTCCTACACTGACTACCAGTTATGCCTATTGAGGGGCAAGATGGACAATGCAAATGAAACTCCAAGTACCAAGAGACATAAATGAAAGCCTCAAAACAGTGTGCCGAGGTGAGCAGCATGGGATGAGCTCAGCTCTGCTGCTCTGGAAATGCTGACAGAGTAATCTCCAAGGCCAGCAGAAAGACTTGTTAATCTTGCCAGTCAAATGAGACAGCAGGTGACAGAGAAAAAGTATTATATTGCATTTATATTTAAATGGGAGGATGCCAACTATTGGCTGATAAACCTAAATTGAAACCCCTTAACTTCAGAAACCCTTTAACTTTTCCAAAGGTGAAAAAGAGATAAAGGCAGTAAGTAAAATTGGCTAAACTATAATAAACCACATAAGAATGGCCACACTAGTTGAGACAAAAGCCTGTCATCTCGTCTCCAATGATCTGATCAAAAACAGATGCTAAAGGGCAAGAACACAGCAAGTACCATATAACCATATACCACATAAGCACTCTCAGGCTACAGCCACCTGAGGCCCAGGGCTTTCCTGAGGCATGTGCTTCATTCTATACATTTAGGCAGCTTCTAGGCATGTCTATGCATTCAGCAAGTGCTCTCTTGTTAATTTTGTCCATTGTCATCTTCGAGCCATAAAAAAAACATATGCACCATTCTACACAGTGGCAAGATATCCCACAGCACAATTACAGAGTGTTTGAAAAGCCACCTCTAAGGTGGATTGCTGCTTACTTTATACGCTAATTGATTGTCCAGATATGCAAAATCCAGTAGATTTAGCTCTAGAGGAAACAGCATTGAAACTCCTTAGCCAGACTTTGACTAATCTCATATGATATTTTTATTAATCACCCTGTCACAAATGTTACAAATGCTTTGAGGAAATCTGCTGATTCAGCAGAGCTAGAAGGCAATACACACAGGATGAAGTAAATCTTACAGATGTCTGAAAGTGGAATAAAATTTCCATCATGCAATATGCAAGATCGTAACACAAGGACAAACTAAACAGCTTTGTGCTACAAACTGGAAGTTCACTAATTCATAGACCTATGTGGACGTAGTGATCACAGCATGGCTATTAGTGCCAACCTGATACCAAAATGGAAATCCAGCTTCAGGATGAATCAAAAGAGATAGTTTTTGATAACTATCAAAAGTTAGCGGAGATAAGAAACACTGTAGAAAGCTCTGGTCAGACCTCCTCACAGCACTGTATACCTTTCTAGAAAGATTAACCTCAATCAAAACAGGGACAGAAAGGCTCTGTTTCCTCAAAAGAAGAGAGAGTCTAAATTAATAAAGGAGTCTAACTCCTTTTATTAATGTACCAAAGTACAAGTACAGGCAGAGGAAGAGACATTCAAGAGCTACCTGTACTGAGTGGCAACGCTGGAAAAAAAATAAACTGAGTATGAAAGAAAAAATTAAAAGATTCCCAGTTGTTACATCAGCTGTTAAAAATAATCTTCTAATGGGAAGAGCAGGAAGAAAAAAAAAAAAAAAAAAACAAGAAAAATAAAAGCTAGAAGCTAGATATACTTAAAATGGAGTTAGACAAACTGTAAGAAACATTATATGATCTGCCTGCAACAGAAGGGTCCTGGATTCAGACACGGTTTGTTCCTTCCAGTCATCTGTTCTTAAATAAAACATAGATCACCACACTGAAAAGTCAAGACATTTTAGATAGTATCATAAGCTGAGTTTATGGCAAGAAAGTTTTTTACTCCAATTTCATCCTTCTTTTCTAACTGGAAAAAACAGTCAGGCAATGCCTCTTTTCTTCCCCATCGCCTCCCTCCGTCGTCAGCATCCCTCTCTTCTTCCTTCCTTTCTTCCTGTATCTTACGGATCCTTCTATCTATCTCAGCAGTTCTGGTGCCTGAGACATCCTGAGGTTTTACCAAGAAGGAACAAAATTCACCAATAATTCCTACTCCCACTTTTAGTTCTGATTCCTTCACTTCTCTAGTGAAAATTACCAATCTTGTTACAAATCTTGTTACACAAGGAAAGGACAAGAAGCAGAGTTCGAAAAGCAGTCTGCAAATCAAGCTGATAACACTGTGTCAACATTCATCCAGACAAATTCTTTGCAGAATAATACCACAGACATTTATAAAAAGAGAACTGTTAAAATATTGCCGAATTTAATGCAACATGTTTGCCTTGTCATTTAGGAAAGTAGACTAATCACTTTCAAGATTTCTTTCCCAATAATGCACATACTGCAATGATTCAGGAGACCACACCGCTCGTCTTGCTAAGACTTCAGCTTAGCCTGTGAGTCTCTACAGAGCTCTTACAGTTTCATTATTCCTCAGACGTGGTACAGAAAACACTAAGATAATTTATTCCCCTTTGATTTCCTTAAAGACAACCATTCTTTCAGAGCAATCTCATTCTACAGAGCTAGAAGCAGGATGTGCTTCCTTAAAAAAAGGAAGCCTTGTGTATTATCTGCAGCCACTTCCACTAGAGAACAGGCATATATGAACAGAGAAAATTATGTACAGCACATGTTTAGCTCACAGGATAAAAGTTCTGCAAGTAATCTAGACACAATACCACAGTGTTTTTTGTATGTTAATTTATCATAGGCATAAGTTGCATCTCAAATACCATATGAAAATCAGAAGCAGAAGGAAATCAAAGATAAAGGATATTGCTAAGGAAAAAAGAGTTTGTTATAAATCTCCTCATAATCTCTACTACTACTAAAATTGTAACAAAATTTTATTGTTACTGTTCATTTGTTTGTCTATTTAGGGATTTTTACCCAGATTAAACAGTTCACATTCACAAAACATTGTACTGTGCTTCCCAAATCTGTACGGCATGGCAGTCCACATTAGGAAGTGCATGAAGACTCCAAAAACATCTCCCTCACTGGAAGAAAACCTTAAAGGTACATAGATTTACTACTGCTGAAAGTTAGGAAAAAAAAAAAAAAAAAGATGCTAATGTCTTGTCCTCTAACTAGAAGGGCTTGCAAAAGTGTAAGACAAAGTTTTCAAAGAACAATTACTCTGTAATGTTGCAAGACTATGGTTACTCTACAGAAAGCCAGGTAACAATCTAACCTATTCAAAACAGACATTTAATTATCATAAAATCTAATAGTTATTGCCACTTCATCAAGATATAATTGTAGTGAATTAGCATTCATGTAACAGACAACTTTATTTCATTATGTCCAGGAAACCATGCATAGAACAAAGACATATCATTTCTGTAATTCACAGTGATAACAACGATGCCTCATTTTTCATTAATAAAATAAACTAAGCTGAGAAGTAATAGATCAACTTGGGAGAAGTACTCTGCCTGTACAAACCAGTTATTAAAACAAGAACTTTAGAACAAAATTTTCAGAAAATTAAGGCTCGGTAACGTGCCTAATTCCCTCTGAGCCTTGCCACTTTCTCAAAAGATAGCTATAAAAGAAACAAAAATCATTTGAGAAGCTGTCACATAGTACTAGGACATTAATGCTGTATTATGAGATGTCACTGTCAGAAGTGATGAAAACTAAACAGAAGTATGCTTCATATTTAGCAAATGAACCATAAGATCTTCAAAAATGTAGATCCTGCCTGCTTTTTATAAGTTTATTGTTAACTACACTTGACTTAAAAATACAAAGCATCGAGTGAGGGTTGTTTATGTTTTTGTCAAAGAAAGAATTCATCCAGAAAGCTATTTATTAGCTTTTGCTTTTAGCACTCTATTTTATGCCCTTGATTGACTAATGTCTGTTAAACAGTCAATCTCTGAAATAATTTATATTGGAAGCCAGATGTAGCTTTGCAGCAGACTGCCAAATTAGGGAGAAAATATTAAATATTCTGTTGAAGTATCAGAAAAGTGGGATCCTCTTTTCTTTTTTTTTTTTTTTTTCCTCTTATTAAGAAACTTGAAGTACAAGTTGAAGATGCCAGCCAAGTATTCATCTCCTAGAAACGGGACACTGTAGTCATTCTTAAGATGCAGGTTTACCACTAAGATGCTACATAGAACACTTATCATCTTGCAACAGATACTCAGAAGAGATTCACAGAAGACTTCAAAAGGACTTTTGAGGACTTTTAAAGGACTTTTTTTTCCCCTGAAGATTTTGAAAGACATTTCCATCAGCTACTCAACATCTAAATGTAAAATTGCTGTGTGTGTCTAGCTTTAATCTTAGACTATGATTCCTTGGTAAACAATGAACTTAAGCTTTAGATACTTATCACTATGATTCCTACATATTATTATCTTCACAAGCACCATGGTTCTAATTTGTCCTGACACAAAGAAAAGGAATCCCATGAATCAGACACCAAGTTCTCTCACATACACATGGAAACCTCCAGAATGATTGGCGCTGCTTAAAGCAAAAAGGCCAGTGTCTTAGTTAATATAAGCTGGAACAGCTTTATTAAAGTCAAATTAAGTTTATTCAGTGCAGACCACCTTAGAAATATGGGGAAAAAATGTCACTCAAGCCAATCTGAAGAGTGAAACAGCCTATGTAAAGTCTGTATTAAGTAAAAAGTTCACCCTCCAGCACACTAGGGTTTTTTTCTAGCTCAACATCCTCAGCACCTTAAGTACTATCACTTTTTGCTGCACAACTTATTCATCCATCCATCCCTACTTTAAAGATTGCTCTGTGTAGCAATATAATGGCTTGGGGTTTGTTTTGTGTTTATTTTTATTTTTGTTGTTGCTTTGTTTTGTTTTTGTTGTGGGTTTTTTTTTTTGTCTTTTTTTCATGCAGCTGTTTTGTCTCACACATCTTCCTACTGCATTATATTTTCCATGATACTAATCAAAGTAATTTAAAGTCTCAGCTCAGTCAGAAAACCTTGATAGTTACACAGCATCACATCAGTAAAGACTCTGCTTGTTAAGATTTAAGTCAGCTAGTGAAAATAATTATTGACTGAAGTGTTTTCACACGATTTAAAGTGTTTACTATCCAACCATTCAAATTCTATGAAATCTGTTAATAGATGGAATCAAATAACCACTACCTGAAAAAATAAGCACATCCAAATCACCTGTCAATGGGTAACAGCAAAAACTAGCAATCCCAACTTCCTCATTCTCTTGCCTCAAAATAAACCTCCCAGTCTGGTCAAATTACAATTATCTGTAAGCCTTACAGGTCTACTGTACCATCTGCATTTTGATTTCAAGAAACAGAAGTTATTACCTTGGCTAAGGTAAATACACTTGTATAGTTTCCTAGTCTTCATTAATGGTGCAAGAAACCATGTCCATACACAGGAAATTGGAAATTGAAACTCATTTGTTAAAGAGAAGAGCACTGCAGTATTTTGAGGAAAGATGCAGTGAATTTTAAATATTCTGGACGCTGAACTGGAAAGCTGGAAAACAATGTTAGCTGAACCTTTAATGGACTTTAAATTAGAAGTTTATACTTGTAGGAACCCAGATAACTTTGGAATCCAAACAACACAGCTTTCTGTTGCTATACCAGACTGGAAATTGAGATAGAAACAATACTAACAACACTTCCAGTTCCTACATGTGGTAATCTCCTACTAGTATGCAAAAGATGCACAAACAATTGTGTTACTAAGATGAATGCCAGATTCACCTAAAATTCTGAAGACAAACCCGAGAAATGTAATGTTGACCTTCCTGAGTCAGCATTCAAGAATGGACAGACAAGCACGCATATGTTTAACAGCCCACACATTGTTCTGACAGCCGCTGACAGTGACATGGATAAAAGGCAGAAGTTGCAGAAGCACCAGAAACTGTTATGATGGAAAAGAGGAAAGGGGCTAGGAAAAGAAAATGAAAGCCCCTATGGAAATGGAAGATCTAGTATGATCATAAAATCATAGAATGATTTGAGTTGGAAGGGACTTTAAAGACCACCTAGTTCCAACCCCCCTGCCATGTTGAGCTTTCCATCAACCAACACTCCCAGGTCCTTCTCCTCAGGGCTGCTCTCAATCCATTCTCCACCCAGCCTGTATTTGTGCTTGGGATCACCCCAACCCAGGTGCAGGACCCTGCACTTGGCCTTGTTGAACTTCATGAGGTTCGCACAGGCCCACCTCTCAGGCCTGTTCAGGTCCCTCTGGATGGCATCCCTTCCCTCCAGCGTGTCGACTGCACCACACAGCTTGGTGTCATCAGCAAACTTGCTGAGGGTGCACTCGATCCCACTGTCCGTGTCACCAATAAAGATGTTAAACAGCACCGGTCCTAGTACAGACCCCTGAGGAATGCTACTCATCCCTGGTCTTCACCTGGACATCAAACCATGGACCTCAACTCTTTGAGTGTGACCACCCAACCAATTCCTTACCCAACGAGTGGTTCATCCATCAAATCCACGTCTCTCCAATTTAAAGACAAGGATATCACGCAAGATGGTGTCAAATGCTTTGCATAAGTCCAGGTAGGTGACAACAGTTGTTCTTCCATTATCCACCAATGCTGTAACCCTGTTGTAGAAGATCACCAAATTTCTCAGGCATGATTTGCCCTTAGTGAAACCTTGTTGTCTGTCACCAATCACCTCCTTATTTTACATGTGCCTCCGCATAGTTTCCAGGAAGATCTGCTCCATGATCTTGCTGGGCACAGAGGTGAGACTGACTGGCTTATAGCTCCCCACGTCTTCCTTTTTTCCCTTTTTAAAAATAAGGGTTATGTTTCCCCTTTTCCAGTTACTGGGAACTTCAGTGGACTGCCACAGCTTCTCAAATGTGATAGACAGTGGCTTTGCAACTTCATCTGCCAGTTCCCTCACGACTCATGGATATATCTCATCAAGTCCCATAGACTTGTGTGTCTTCAGGTTCCTTAGATGGCCTTGAACCTGATCTTCTCCTACAGTGGGTGGTTCTTTATTCTTCCAGCCCCTGCCTTTGCCCTCTGGGACCTGGGCTGGCCGTATGGCTAGAGCTCTTGCCCATGAAGACTGAAGCAAAAAAGTCATCGAGTATCTCAGCCTTCTCCATATCCCGTATAACCAGGTCTCCAGTTTCCTTCCGAAGAGGGCCCATAATTTTCCTAGTCTTCCTTTTATCACCAACGTACCTAAAGAAGCCTTTCTCATTGCCCTTGACAACCCTGGCTAGATTTAATTCTAACAGGGCTTTTGCTTTCCTAGCCTGATCCCTGGCTGCTCAGACAATTTCTCTGCATTCCTCCCAGGCTACTTGTCCTTGCTTCCATCCTCTGTAGATCTCCTTTTTGTGGTCAAGTTTGGCCAGGAGCTCCTTGTTCATCCATGCAGGCCTCCTGGCTTTTTTGCCTGACTTCCTCTTTGTTGGGATACATCACTCCTGAGCTTGGAGGAGGTGATCCTTGAATATTAACCAGCTTTTTGGGCCTCCCTTCCCTCCAGATCTTTATCCAATGGTACTCTACCAAGCAGACCCCTGAAGAGGCCAAAGTCTGCTCTCCCAAAATCGAGGATAGTGAGCTTGCTGTGCACCCTCCCAACTACGCTACGGATCTCAAACTCCACCATGCCATGGTCACTGCAGCCACGGCTGTCCTTGAGCTTCATATTCCCCACTAGCCCTTCCTTGTTGGTGAGAATGAGGTCCAGCATAGCACCTCTCCTCATTGGCTCCTCTCCACTTGGAGAAGGAAGTTATCATCAACACATTCCAGGAACCTCCTGGATCTCTTATGCCCTGCTGTGTTGTCCCTCCAATAGATAGCAGCAGGGTTGAAGCCCTCATGAGGACCTGGGCTTGTGAACATGAGCTGCTCCTATCTGTCTATAGAGAGCTTCATTTGCTCTGTCTTCCTGGTCGGGTGGCCTGGAGCAGACTCCCACTATAATGACATCTGTCCCTGCCTTTTCTTTAATCTTGATGCAACAGAAGATGAGAAATCAAAATTGACATCTGCAGAGGTTGGAGCAGAGGGGCAAAATTAACCTGAATGGTTCAAGAAGTTTGAGTAATTGCATTAGGTTTGTCAGGACAATTCAATTTGGAGGTGGGGAAAAGGACATATCATAGTCTTACGGAAAGACATTAGAAAGGAGTGGCATTCCTGTAAGAGCAGAAGAAGCTGCAGACCTCCATTCCCCTCACCACTGCCTAATGTTACGCACAGGATCCATATGTATGTACGTACATACGACTGCACTCATGAACACCAGCTCCAAATTCTTGGTGTCTGCATCCATTACTTTCATCCATTATATTGACACTGCAAATCTGTTATTTATTGTTGGTTTTGAAATTAGGTAAAACCCAGATTCAGATCACAGACAATGATAAGTTCATAACCATTTACTACTGCAACTTTAATGAAGAAGTAGAGAACGTGTTTTTCAACTAATTTTAAATTTTCAGATTAAGAAATGTTTATCAAGGGAAACGAATGTTCCTAACACAGCATTTTTACTTAATATATATCTGATTATTTGACACCAGTTCTGGAGTACTGTGCACAGTTCTAGGCTCCACGGCACAAGACCATTACGAACACACTGAAGCAAGTCCAGCAAGAGGTTGGGAAGATGATCAAGGGATTGGCACATCTGGTACATGAGGAGAGACATAGAGAACGGCGAGTCTTCAGCCTGCAGAAGAGAAGGCTCAGGGGATCTTATCTCAATGTATATAAATAGCTGATTGGAAGGAGTAAGAAGACAAAGTCAGACTCTTCTCAGTGGTGCTAAATGAGCAGACAACAGGCAACGGGCAAAAACTGAAATACAGGATATTCTACTTAAACATGAAAAAAAAACATTTTTACTGTGAGGGTGATTCAACACTGGCACAAGTTGCCTAGAGAGGTTGTAGAGTCTCCATCCTTGGAGATATTCAAGACTGAACTGAAAAAGATCCCAAGCAACCTGCTCTAGTTGTCTCTAGAATGGTTTGGATGATTTCCAGAGATCCTCTTTCAACCTCAACCAGTTTGTGATTCTATGATATTTTAAAATAAATACATCTGTTCCATTTATTTTTCTAATAACTACTAACTGTAAGTAGTTATTTTAGCTGACAATTGCTCTCTCACTAGCACATGCACTTATAAGAATTCAGATAACAAATACTGTGAACATGTTCTTTTTACCCATTTCTAACAAAATGGAAGAAAAAGTAGAAGGCATATAACAAAAAAAAAAAAAAGAATCTCAATGATAAAGCATGCAAAGAAAGAATTATACTTTTTTTTGTTATGAAAAACAAAAAGAAATAACATACTGACTACAATAATTTTATACAAGAAGGACACTGAGTTACATGGTTACAAACCAATCAATTATTATGGAGACATAAGCCCAAACTGTTTATTTGTTAATGTTTTCAGTTTGGGTTTATTTCCTTAAACTGCATCTTTCAGGTCATATAAGCTGCCTATTTTACCAAATGTCTTTTTCAACAAAATACAAATGTTATTAGATATCAAAACAAGATGGTTTTGAACACTTCAAGCACTTAGCTCACTTTCTGCAGTTCAACGGGAAGGCCAAACCTAGTTTTTGGTTCCCCACCTAAGTTCTGGAACCCCATGCAGATGGTCTCACTTTAATCAAATGATAAACTTCCCCCACTGTTTTCAGAAGTATAAAAATCCTCTTCTTCTCTTACAACATAAACCACTACAGTGCAAGTAAGGATGTCTTACTCTGCTTCTACCTTGAAGCTATTCACTGAAAAAACTGTGAATACACCATACTAAAGAGAAGAACATAATACCATCATGGATGAAAGACTAAAATAATTACTGCAGAGTTATCCAAAAAGACTTAAGAAGAAAAAAACTGAAAGGTGTTTTAACGTTGGAGGATTTTTCACATTACTGAGAAATAATCTGCAATGAAATCTGGAAGTGATTCAACACCAGTGCTCTCAGTCTTCATAATGCAATGTGGCACATGCTGCATGAAACAACGGATGAGTTTGTTAACCTTTAAAGACATATGAACACACTATTATTTTTGCAAAAGCAACAACTGGCAGTACTACTCCTGTTTGGAGGCAATTTCTCTTCACTACTGCGATCATCTGTAGTACAGTAATTTTAAACTAAACCAGAATGCCAAGGGCTCCGCCACCAAGCCCTCCCACCGCTAGTGATTCAACACACACACAACTGACAGAGGAAAGCTGCAGTAAGAGATCCGCTAGAGGATTTTCTCAGCCCTTCCACTACGAAAGCAGGCTCTGCCTTCGTTCCTCTCATGTGTGCAGTAAGAAAAGGCATTTTGGAGCATTGCAGGTAGCTGCAAGAATGACCAGAGTCAGTGATGTACAGAGCAGGACACAAGCTGAGAAAGAAAGGCATATATAGGCTACACCCCTTAACACATTCACGGCTAACACGAAAAAGATTCAGTAAATGGTAATATACACCATACATTGAAATTTGAGTGAAATGCTATCTCAGGGCCTTTACCTTAAGAAAACAAAGCACATTAGTTGCTCTTTACTGCATCTATTGAGAAAAAAAAAAAAAAAAAACAGACCCCTTTGCTCTGCCTGCATCGCAACAATAACCCCTACCTAAGATTTCAGTATGGTTCAGTATGGGGACACCTGAACAGGATTCATATGAGTTACCTGTGAGGTCCCTGACCATTCAGTTCATTTGCCTTTCAAAGAACAGGACTAACATACAGAGAAGACTATGAGCCACCAACGTTTTGCAACTCTAAACAAAATGAAAACTAGAAGAGGACAGAGATGTTCATAAAGATACTGTGAATTAGGCACTAAGGGAAAGTACTCTTTAAACTCAAGAATATTTGCACCTCTCCCCCACCTCCCCCAGACAGAGTATTAATTAGTTGGGTATGAGCAGTAATTTGGCTGCAAGTTTTTGAATGGAAGTTGGAAGGCTGTTCCAGAACTCTGTGACGTATGTGAGTAATGTGAACAGAAATATTGTTTCATTTTCAGAGGGAAGTGGCAAAAGTCTGCAAAACTTCAATACCAGTACTCAACCACATCATTACTTTTTATGACATATTCATATACATACATGGCAGCAACTGATTCCTCTGAATTCTGAACTTCTAGTAAAAATGAAGCAGCCCAAAAGTAACTTCTGCCTCCCTGAGACTTATTTTTGTTCCTACTGAAGTCAGTGTCAAAAGTCTGACTGCAACAGATTGAAGTTCTTGCCTCACTACTTTTGTTTTCTGTATCACGGTCAGTAGTGCACAGGTTGTGTGAAATCCATACTTTAGCACAAAGATACATGTTTTCACTGTGGTACTGTTTTTATTCGAAAACTGAATTTATATATGCTCTATTTAGCTCATGGTTGCACAATACACATTACTATCAGGAGCTTAGTATTGCATAAAGGGAATGAAGTAGCTGACATGAGTGTTTAGAAAAACAAAATAGCTAGCACAAATTGACAGTGTGCTTCCCGCCATCAAGTCTCTTGATATTAATAAGCAGTGCTCTATATTTATGATAGTTATTCCTTTTGTTGTGTTACACAACAGATTATCGGTAGGTTTGATTACAAATCAGATACAGGGTAACTTTACCTAGTAATAAAACAGCTTTTAAAATGGTCCTGACAACCTCAAAACATTTTTTTAAGGTTTATAAGTTACCTTTTAGCTCTATTAGCGTTGATACTATTTGCATAAGAATTTTATGTAAATTCATCTGCACTTTTGTAGTATGTGCAACTGTATGCATGCTTCATAGGACACAGGAAATAAAAGGAAAGGAAAATTATGACTCATTTACCTGCAATGACTATTTACGGCCCTGTTTGGACCCCTGGGCAGATCACAACAAAGCTGTGTGCAGTACCTCTCTTACATAATAAATTGTACTCTGCACTTACAATAAACATCCAGGTAGGGTTCATGGTTGCATCTGTCACTAAGGACTGTGATGAGAAATCAGAAGAAAGTCTGCTGCTGGAGAGAGAAGCAAGTGTTGGAATGGGAAATGCCGTCTGGCATACAGCGCCTTGGTCCTGGTCTCTGAACTGGACCACAACCCCAGCTACAGCCACAAAAATACCAAGAAAGCTTCACTCCCTACCACTGATATCCCCCTGCACTGTACTGACCACATGTACAAAGTGCCTATGCACTGAAGCGAGACCTCCTCCAAAAGGAACACTCAAGAGTGCCAGCATCCAGATTCCATATGTAAGAAGGGCATCTGTATTGATAGGATTTCTAGTAGTACGGAGAAACGCGTTCAAAATATTCTTCCTTCAGCTGCCACTATCTAGCAAAAGAATCTGCAGCTCCTCGATATCAGGAATGAGCAGCAGAGGAAGGAAGGGATTAAAATTAAAATGTTTTGCTATTGTTCTGCCTACCTCCAGGACTCTATGCAGCATATCGCATAGCTGTGTTGTAACTCCCCACACTTCACGCTGCAATATGAACCCACAATGTTTGTTGTATAGCTGTTTGTATTTCTGCTTGCACATCAGGGATACTGGTACATGGTTGACTGTCGCTGCTCTAATCCTCTTTTTGGATATAATCTGCAGCTTCCTAGATTCTGGATGTACACAGAACAACCTGAAGAACCTTACTGCCATCTGGATCACCAGCTGAACACAAAAGCTAGAAAGGAATGGAAAACACTGGTGTTGAAATTCTAATACGCTCAATGCAGGCCAGACGTAGAAATGCAGATTATGGAATACATTACCCCCATACACACCTAAAAAATATGACTGGCCTGATTATGGTAACAGGTCATCTATCCTTGTAACAAACTTTGTGTGTGTTTTTTTCTTTGTCGTTGTTTTTGGTTTGGGTTGTTTTTGTTGTTGTTGTTGTTGTTTGTTTGTTTTCATTTCATGGTTCCATCATCTCTTAGAAAACATTATTTGTTAAGTCATGCCCAAGCTTTATACATCACATATTTATGAAAAATAAAAGCAGCAGTTAGGTGAGGGAGCATTATTCATTTATTCTTTCAGCAAGATATTTCAGAAGGATTTAGAGCAGAGGAGGGAGACTAGGAGAGACTGGAAATTTACTGATGCATGTGCAATGCCTATTAGTGCTTCTGTTTCTCCTGTACCTCCATTTTGGATTATCCTAAACATTGGCAATAGCTACACAGCTGCTTCCTTTTGATAAAAGGTTGAAGCATATTTAGCCAATCAAAAGCTATGCAAATGTTTCACACATAACTTCAAGGAATTTGTTTTGCATGATGAGTTTTTTATTACAATAAGAAGTATTTATCAAATGATTTAGTGAAGTATTTCCTTAATGTAAACAAGTGCAAGGCTCCAGAAATGCCTAACGTTATAAAATACGAAATTGGCAAAGTCTTAAAAACGTGATCTCCGTGCCCAGCCATCACAGGTGCACAAGCACACCCCCTACCTACGACGCCTTCTGAAGTCAATCAGAGAATTAGGGCTACATTGTGCATTTTACATTCAAAATATTTTAACTAGCACACATCTTCTGGTTTCCTGTAGTGCTCATCACCTCATTGCTTAGGTACTTGACAAATAAATTTGAAAAGCAACACTTAATAATAACCATCTTTCTAGACCGACTCCAGAGCAAAAGGTCTTTTATCCAATACTCTAGAGCAGGCTTCACCAACTTAATTTTGCAATAGCCTGGACTAAAGGAATATTCAGTGTTACCCAATCCTCTGGCTCTCCTTTGATTTTTCTTTGGAATATTCATCAAATAACGGCTACTCGGATCCATTTTGAACAGTAATTTCTTCCAGCACAAAAACACATCCCACTGTGGGTACACACCCACCCTGTGTTTCTTTTTAGCAAGGAGACAGAAGTGGCTGAGTCTGTTAGCTAACTGAACCCTAGGGAGGACCAGCCATATGGGAACCCTGGCTCTGCGCTTAGCACCACTCCATCTAACGCGCCGCTCAGTCACCCCTTCTCCACCCCCGGCCTTTGTGGTCACCTTAGACTAAGCAGACCAATAAATATGGGGAAAAGACGCAGACGTTCCACTTCTCAGACACAGGGACTCCTGGCATGTACTTGTTTTAATCCACATGATTTTGTAGTTTGCTTTTACAGAAAATTTATAAACTTCAGGCATCTGGATTTAACAGCCCATCCTCTCCCCACTCCCCCCCAAGCCTCTTTTTAAAAACAAAAACTGTTACAGCAGCCACCAAAATAAGCTTTGGAACAAAGGGCAGATGCACAAACATTAATGTAAGTAAACTATAACAAGATCAATGTAACAACATACAAGTCTTGTAAGCCATATTCCTTACTGTTATAAAACTGTTCCTTTCTGAAGCAATGAAACTACCTTGCAATTTGATGGTACTTTGAATACAAACCTTTACAAACGAAGGCTGAAAGACACTAGGGGAGGACATCCAGTCTATCCCAATGCCTGAAGCGCTGCTTTAAGCATCGTGTAAGAACTAAATAATTGATAATTAAGGGTAACAAACAGGTAAACATAGTCAGAAAAGAACTGTTCTATAAATGACATATTTTCAATATCACAACTAAGTATACTGTAACTGCATACAAAAAAAACCTTCATAACCTACCACTAAAACAGAATGGAAGTCTTTTTAACATAACAGCAATATAAACAGAAGGAAAGGCCATTTCCAGAATACTATATTCCTAATAGGAAAAAAAAGAAAAGAAAAGAAAAGAAAAAGAACAACTGAAAAGGCAGTACAAAACTCTGACTGCAGCAAACATACAGTGAAGAAAAAGGATAGCCAAAACATTTTCAGAACACAATTTGGAGCGAGTTTACCCGGTCCTACAGTGAGGAGCTATAGACTAAGAACAGACATACTTCTGTGCATAACGCACCAAAACTGACTACAGACCAACTTCCTACATGCTTTAGTGAAACATGTGTCGATGCATTCTAACACCTACAACAAACTATGAAAGAGCATGATTAGTAATTTATAATATCATCAATTACCTCACTTTCACATTAAAAGGCATACATTGCAGATGCATCAAGAGACCTTGTACAGGTTTAGTCCATACTACAAAAGGCAGGCAACTAGAGGTACTCTCGGCAAACTTCTGTGGACTTTTCAAAATAAATACCCTACAAAGTGTATTTAATACATAATGATAATGTTGCAAACAAGCAGATAATTGCATATGCAACCCTTACTTGTCAGAGTGTCACAGCTACCATCTTGATAAGATATTTAAAGAAAAACATTACTCAGAAACTCATGTGTTAGAAAAACAGCACCATTTTTCTACAACTTCCTTTTTACATTTCACTTCTACTTAGGAAAAGAAGTTCCACACAAGCCATTTCCCCATCAAGCAGAGGAAAACCCAGTTCTCTTTCACAGATGCAGTCAACCAGAATAGACACGTTTGCTTAGATAAAACATGCCACAGTAAATGATGACACATGACCTCCACCTACAGAGATCTTGTTTGCTCACTAGAGGAAAGCTGGGAGTGATTATGTGCAGAGAATTCCAGGTCCTGAAAAATGTGCTTCTGCAGCAACAGAAGCTAGCTTGCTCTATCAGACTTTAAAACGTTTGAAGAACTGCTTTACAAACAATGTTTATTTCCACTTTAAAATATATAAAAAAAAAAAGCACAGAGAGCTCCACATTAAGAAAGTATATTTTCAAAAAAAAAGAGGGAGAAATCTGGTGCTCTGGATGACAAGAAGTCTAACAGCTGTGATTAGTGAGCCGCATGTTTATGTACCTTTCAACATCATAGGAAGCACTGGGTGAATTTCAGACTGCCTCGGATGGCAAAAGTCTGTTGTATAAAACTTGTTGACAATGTTGTTAAAATAGAAAACTAATATTTGATAGCAAAAGACACAGCCTCTTATAAATGTCAAATCCAGGATTATACAGCAATGCACAGAGATTCTGGACTTGAATTTCGGTGCATAATCCAACCATCTGTCGACGAGTTGCGTAGCAAAATCAAGATAACGTGGACATCTCCAAAAGGACAGCCAAATTGTTTTTCTCCAGCTACAGCATTTCGGTGCTTACGAACATCCCCGCGGTAATCGCACTCCGCCTGCAGATTAACCCAGGGCAGAGGACGCTCGCCACCGGCAAAAGGAAGATTGCGAAGGCAATCCTGCCCGATCGCCAACACAAACAGGGCGCTCGGCTCCCGGCGAAGCCTGCAGAGACACCGGCAGCGGCACCGGCAGCGGCAGACTCCGCCGCGCCGGTGCTGCCGAGCCGGGCCGGGACCCTGCGCCCAGGGCGGCGGGTGCAGGGGTCCGGGACCCCCCAGCCGTCACCGCCCGGCAGACCCGAGGCGGGCCGCAGCCTGGGGGTGCGTGTGGGGTTACACCGCGCAGCCGAAAAGTTGAACGCGCTGGGGCGGGCGGGGAGCCGCT
>VXAA01005469.1:31809-51639 GCA_013399115.1 Anseranas semipalmata
AAGAATGAAACACTTCTAGCAGCTGGCTCACAGCACAATTCTCGTCCGAGGAGACAACAACGGTGCCTGCGTCTGGTGCAAAAGGTCCGTGTTCGGAGGTGCCGCTCGCACACCTCTGCCCGGGGAAGGGGCCGCGCTGGGTCCCCAGGGGCGCAGCGCGCTCGTGGTGGGCTTGGCGGTAGCTGCGGCAAGGAGGCTGCAAGAAGGAAGGTATTTTGTGCGTGCCACCGAATTGGTAAAAGTCGCTCGCATGTCTGTGCCCACCTCTATTTACTGCCCGGCAGACGCACAGGAGACCCTGTTTTAGTCGGGAAGTAAAGGTTGCTCATCTCACCAGACAGAAATAAATGTGTGCATGAGGCAGAACAGCCTTTAGGTACCACAGTATCCTGTCTCTCTCTAAAGCAGAGGCCCGTGCTGCTTTTGAGCACGCACGTTTTCCAGCACCATTGAGAGATGAGTTTCTGGGGCAAAAGGAAGAGATTGCTAGACAGCCCTCACCTCCGGTGGTTCTTTATCTTTTTTATCTTATTCTACAAAAAGGTGGCCCGTTCCGGTCAGAGGAATTGTTTCAGATACTTCTACCTCCCACTAGCTGCGAACAGAAAGGAGAGGGCGTGAAGCCAAGTCCAGCTTCGAGGATTGCCCTGCATGGCTGCAACTGAACTTGATGCTGTAAATGTTCGGAGAGTTCTGGCAACCTAAGATGTTTCGACCTAGCTAAAGCAAGACAGGGAAAGCAGAAACCTTGCCCAGAGCGGTGTGTCTGCACATGGTATAAAAATCTCACGTGGTGACAAACAGTTTGTCTCTGGGAAGGGTGTGGGACTGGGATATGAATAAACGGGGCTGACAGCACCTCTTACCGTCTTGGTTTACGTATAATCATCTTTCCACTTTTTACCACTACAAAACCTGCAGTGTTTGGCTGAAATCATTTGTTAGTTAGCATGTGTTAGGGAGTATTTTTTTCTTTTGATGTCTCTCAGAACTTTTAATCAATTTCAAGAAGGCCGTTTTCAAGAAGAGCCCATGTCTTTCCTTTTGACTTTCCTCAAGTCTCATGATAGATTATTTTCATCTCACCAAAGTAAAAGCTCTTCTAACAGTAGCTTTTAAAAGCATCTCTGCTGGTTATTTTTGCTTAACTGTTTCTGTATGAGCAACAATATCATATGATTTTTGAAGCTAGCAAACTAACTCAGTCTGAATCTCCAGACAAGTCACCACTAAACTGAGAAGAAAGCAGCCCACAAGTAGTTGAGTAAGTTTAAAGTTATCCATGTGTTTGAATACTATTCCTCAAAGTTGTTGTTTGAATAGGAAAAAAAAAAAAAACATTTATGAAAAACTATTAGTGAAACTGTCCATGTAGAAGCCAGCACACATACAGTTTATAATTTGAGAAAGCAGTCTGACAGAAATTAAGGATACTGTATAACAGTATATACTGTATATACCTTTACATAACATGGCTTAAATAAGTAAGGGACAATTTCTACTACATTTCTGTAGTAGAAATCATCAACATTGTTACAATATTACTACCAGATTTCCTACAGACCTAAATTTTGTCTAACCTGATTGAACATTCACGATGGGACATATTTTTTCCTACACAATGACTTACTGTTTATGTTTTCTGTATAAAGCTTTGGCACCTCCTACTGCTAAATATTTTTACTTTGACAACAGAATATTGACTCCTGTTCTATTTCATTAGTTGGTTTGAAGTCATGACAAGACTTCAGCCGTAATCCTTCGGTTATCACATTTCCTTAATCCTGTGACCATGTCTGGAGACTTTCAAAACTTTTGAAGATATAAATCGTGTCCATCTCACCAATCTGTCCACTTCTGTGGTGGCATTTTTCTGTGAGTTGTGCAGGCATAGATAGTGGCTGATATTTTGTGTTCATCCAAGCAACTACCTCTTATCACTGAAAAACAAACAAACAAACAAAACAAAAAAACTCTCATTCCTAAGCCCTGAGTAAAGTTTCTTGTTCTGTTGGTCTTGAGAGTAATTTTAGGCTTTTAAAAAAATGTGCTATACCATGTTAAGCTGTGTTTCAGTTAGCAAATAAGCAGTGTCCCAGAGCAGAGTTACATATTAGTGGCTTTATTATTATTATTATTATTATTATTTGCTTCTAGCTCTGCAAATAAATGCTATTTATCTGTGTGCTGTCAGTTTCTTGGTTTGAGGTCTTTCTGAAGTGGCTAATCAGGGAAAAAAAAAGGACTAATTTCTTACTGTAATTTTCTTACTGACCTCTGTAGGCCCTTGGAAAAAAAAATGCAGAGGATGCACAGGAAGTCTCCACAAAAGTCTTGGGGGAGAAGGTTATTTTGGAAGTAAAAGCTTAAGACCTTCAAAGTGCAGTTCACTGATCCTCCACTAACACTTTTTAATCCAGAAAAGAGCACCCAAACAAAAACAAAACGCACATTAAATGAATACTTAGTGAGGTAATGTGGCACTCAGCCATACCATTGCCAGCTGTGATCTCATTAAAGCTCACAAGTTGAGTAAGGCTTGGCCTGATCAGTAATTGGAAAGGACATCTCAGGAAAATTTCTCAAGATGCTGTGAAGTTTTGTTTTGGTGATTCAGTAGATGGCACTTTTCCTTTTGGAAAAAAATATCCTATATCTCAGCCCAGTGTTACAAACAGAGTGAACTGAACACACACACACAAAGCAGTAATCTGATCATACTGTTTTATTTATGTTATTTATTTTATGTGTGGAGTTACAAAGAGAGTTGGAAACTATGCAGGAAATCATGAGTAATCGTAAAACGTACATGAATCACAGAAATCATTTTTCATGATAATCAGCCAGACCAATCATAACAGAAGTACAGAAATGTAATTAAGTTTAGTCACTTCCCTCTTATTAAAAAAGAAAATTAAAAAAGAAAAAAAAAAAAAGGAAAAACAAGCACCCAAGTGCTTACATATCTGGGAGAATCAGATACAGTACCATAAAACTTTTGTACTTATTTACGTAGAAGAATATAAACGATATGAGCACTTTGCAATTTTTGTATGTAGAACTACACCCCACTTTCCCCAAGTCATTAGTGTTTTAGATGAATTACAAGTTAATTTCCTGTTGCCTGTTGAAGGTATTTTGTTTGGGTTTTGTATCAGTTATCAAAGGTAAAAGTTGAAAGTCTTCTGTATCAAACAAAACTTTTTTACTCTGTATGTTCTGATTTATTTTAATCATTTTCGCACTTTCCAAACAAAATTAAAGAACTTACAAGGCAAAAAGCTACCTAGCTGAGCTAGCTAGTTTTGAAAATGATAGAATGAAACCTTGATTTATTTTATAGATTTATTTTATATCCCTCTTTTGAATTTGTCCCTAAAGGAAATATTCCATATACAAGATAGGGAAGCGCTGAAACATTAAACCTGTATTTTTCATCTCAAATAAAATCATGGAAGAAAGCTTAATTTAATTACTACAGGCTTGCATATTGGATATTAATTGTGCTAATTAAACTATTCATTGAAAGCTTCAAAATTAGTCATACATTAATCTATAGTAGTCAATAGCTTATACTACACTATAGTAAAAAGATGGGTTAAATTATAGTACAATGCCACTAACTTGCATTCCAAGTACTTGTTAACCACAGTTATTGATCTTTTACCTTTTCCGTCCTAATAGAGTAGTGGGCTACTCTCTTTCCAAAATGCTACTGTATTTAATTGAATGTGGTCTTTTCTTTTTTTTTTTTTTCTTACACAATTCAGCAATTATGCTGAAGAAGTCACAGTGGCTGTTTTACATTCCAGGCTATAAAATTTTAGTTCATTTGGGTAGAGGCTAAATGATTGCCTTCAGTTAAAGGGAAAAAATTAAACGTACTTTCTGAAGTGTGGTATAATTAAATGCCATTACGTTATTTCATTTCTTTAAAAACAAAAATTTATTCCCTTAAAAAGAAAATCTGGATCATAAAAAAGTAAACAGTTCTGAATTAAGTCAGCTCATTTCCAAACAATAACTAGCAAACGTAATGGAAGTCAGATTAAAGGTAATTTCACCGTTCACACCACGTTCTTGCCTTACTGTTCTTACCTTTTTCCTTTTAATATTCATTAAAAATCAGGTATACCATATGTATAGTCTAAAATTAGTCATACTGTGCTTTCAGTCAAGTGCACAATTCACACATATTTCTCATAGGGATTTGCATATTGATAAAGATAGTACAGGGCTGTTTATTTGTAGAGCTGAACTCTTAAGATGGAGTTAAGTGCTTAAGAAACAGATCAGACATCTGAGTGTGTGATTCTCCTTTAGAAGTAAAGCAGTGTTTTATGGCATACAAAATTTATTTGCATTGGATGTTGTTTGCAGTGTGTATAATCAGGGTGGCGATACAAGTTACTTTTCTTATCTGGCAAATCCTTTGTTGAGTGATGTGGCAAAAAAGTACAAGGGTATTTTGGCCCAACCTAAAAAATGTATGCAAGAACTTCTCTATTAAATATGGATAAAATGTCTCCCATTCGTAACTCATGTTCAGTTCCATCAGTTTGCCCAGGATGGAGTGTCACGTTAGGTAACAAAGTCCAAAGAAAAATCTGTATAATGTCTCTGGACTGGAATGCCAACTCCCAAGATTTATTACGTCTTCACAGGGAAGTAAGAAATACTACCCAGTTGGAAGATAAACTTACTGAAACTAAGTCTTCTTTGAAGCACTAGTGTTCTATCAGGCTTCCTTGGTGAGCTGTAAAACAACCATAGCAAGCCAACCATTCTCCATCTGGGATATTCCCCAGGCATTAAATTGCAGTGGGCTTTTTACAGCCAAATTTTAACTACTGATATTTCTCTAAAAATGTCAAACACTCTGAGAAATACACAAAAGAAAGGTTTCAAATTACTTGTTTCCTGCAAGGTAGTCTTTCAGTGCCTAGATAAAGAAATAGAGTATCTTATTAAAAAAAGTGTGCATCAATTATATCTATGACTTCTTGCAATTCAATGAAGATCCAGTTTTCAGTGTGAAATTCAACAGAGTACTGTATATGGAGAAAGACATGATAATAAAACCACATTCAGTCAGAATGTGGTACCTAGAGGTGATGTGATAGTATAAACTTTTTCCAAGTTATACGAACTTTGTCCATTGGAATTATACAAATTATAAGTGGCTTCTAACATTGCATAAATAATTCTCTGTGCAATACTTTGATTCAACAGTGGGGCAAAGGATAGGCAAAGAAAAAAAACTATTAATTTAATCTGTGAGAATATGACAACTGAACTGGATGCATACACATCCTTGAAAGATGCAGAAATGTATTTTTGCTTTCACAATAAATGCTCATTTCAATGTCCATTGCTCTGGTGGAGAGAATTAACAAAAATCCCTGTCTTAATGCTAATCAATATGGTGTTATATATGACAAAGAAATAAATAGGAAATGGGTCAGGAAAGAAAAAAACATGATTATACCATGCTTATTGCACCTCTTTTGCAAGTATACATTCTAATATTTCTAACGTATTTTTTTTTTCCTTTGTTGAAGCAGCAATCCAGCACTCCTAAAGCAATATTTTATGTTAATCATTTCTTGTACTTGCTTTTCAAAACCAGTTACTGGAAGTACTGGCAGTTTTGTACTTAATCTAATTATTATTATTATTATTATTATTTTACTGGTTAACAGTCAGCTAACAAATTTGTACCTTTTTTCTCCCTAAGGAGCTATTGGTTGGTGTCAAATGCAAAGTATTTCCTGTGGAAGAATATCCCTTTACCACTGGCATTCACTTCAGTAGTACATTATTGCAAACATCTGGAGCATACAAAAAAATACAGTCTGGATTCTTTCCTCAAGCACCTCAATCAGAATAGTCCAAGCAAGAGAAATGGCAGATTAAATGAGTAACCCAAACACAGAAAAACAAGTAGCAAGAATGCAAAAGTAAAACATGAAACTCTTTAATTTGCAAGACTATGGTGGATATATACAGTTTCTATCTCAAAGGCCACTCCAGGTACTGCGATTAAAAAACTATTTTTTCTGTGTCATATGCGGTAAAGCAGAGGTGAACATTCACATATTCAAGGCTTTCATTTTAGATTGATGAATTATCTATCAACAGACAATGAATCTCTGCCAATTCCTCCCCTATTCCCCAGATTCAAATTATATTAAAAGCCATGGTACAAGCTAGGAGAGAGGAGCCAGAAACATAAATGGGAAGGATCCATTACTCACTGATGAACATAAGACTGGATTACGTGACTGCCAAGTAGTCCCTTGAGGTACTGACTGTTCTCCAAGCAATGGCGTGAGAACACACAGGTTCTGTCCATGCCTCGCTGAACTGGGCCCATAACAGGACAGACTCAAGCACCAAGGGGCATCAGTCAAAATTCTCCATGCAAGAGAAAAATATTTCCATATTCTACTTCTAAATTCAGACAGTTTTAGATGAAAAGATATGATCTTTCCAGTATTCATTGTCCACTAATTATTATATAATGTTAATATTATCTGTTATTAATGTGGCCATTAATGCTTTTGCACTATGCTTTTTTATTTTGAACAATATTTTCTATAAAACAACCACTTTGCAGAGTCCTACAGTCAATTTCCCTGGAATCAGTCACATCACTTCTAGCAGTCTCTCAGGACGTATGGCCTAACTTTAAAATATAAGTTGCACAGTGACACATACTAGTATGTACATTTTATCAAATGCTTATTTGAAAAGCAATGCCAGTTATTTTCAAAGAAGTAATATTTACACTGAATATCCGAATGTCTCATCCACCAGTCATTCAAAGTAGCCATACTTGCTTACCTCAGCTCTGAATTTGTTCTGGAGAATTTGCAATTCTCTGCAGCTGTGTTAGGAAACCTCAGAACTCTTCTCCCTAGGTAAGTACTATTCCTTGCAGAAATCTTCAGAATCAAGTTGCACGTGTGCCTTTTGCTTCTATGATAATTACCATGGGTCCATTTTTGACCAACTGAACCAGTTACTGGTTCACAAAAAGAAGGGCTCCATAGCTTATGCACTCTGTATTGTAATCCCAGCTGAAAGACACCAAAACAACACAGTGACAGAGCTTTAACTTTTTCATAACCAAGAATATGTTTTGTTTCCACACAGTGGAATAGTTTCTAATCTTTTTAGCAAGCAACAGAAGAAATAAGAAATGAAACAGCAGAAGGCAGTTCTACTTTATATGTTTTTCTTTCTCTCTAACTGAATAATTCCATCCAGCCAATAACTATACCTCAAGTTCTTTCACTGCAGATGTCAAGTACCATATTTAGTAAGTTGCCATATAAATCTCCCATATTGCTACTTTTTTAGCACTGAAAAATGCTAAGTTCAATTAGCATTGAATTTTCGTGCTCTGAAAGATCTTACACAGAATAAATCTACTATCAAAAGAACTTTAAAAAGTGTAAGTAAAGTGACTGAGAAGAAGTTCCCACATACCATTTACAGTCTAAAGGATGGGAAAAACCCTACTTTTCATTAAAATGTGCATTAGTTTTGTATATGAACAGCAAACTTAGGCTGCTCTGGTATCCACAGAGTAGTAAAGAAAGAGCAACCCAAATTTTCTGTGGATCTTGCAATTGCTCAAGCACTTACCACAAACAAGATACCTCGTTTGTGTTATTAACACCATTTCTAAGTTTCTTAAACCAATTCAGATTTCACCTAGAAATAAAACTGTAAAGATTAGAAGACTTGATAGAATCATGTTCATTTGTGTCTGATAATTTCTGTTCTTTATTCTGCACTTGAAAAATATTGCATCAGTAGTGTGCCTGACAGAGTAAGCCCCATTTAGCATAACTTAGCTTTGTACATTTGTGACTTTGAAAATCTTGTATTTGAATTAAAAAAAAAAAAAAAAAAACAGACAAACAAAAACATAAACCAAACAGAGCTACAAAGATTCTAGAAACATCTCAAAATTCTGCTCAATTTTACAAATTGTTTGGAGGGAAGTGTTGATTGAAGCTTCCATAAATATCTTAGAGCACTGACCTTCTGCTTTAGAAGTTGCTTAAACTTGAGGCCTGGAAAGCAAACACAATCCTAAACATCTATCATAAAAGCAGACACAAACCAAACCCGTATCATAAAAAGCCAACTATTCAGCCAGTTTATAACCAGTTTGGCCCAACTCAGCCTACTACTGAAAGCATCTGCTCTTTCTTTCAGGTTCAACTGAGATGTTTTATTGCTTTGACAGACACTGGAATCTATAATCGCATTCCTAAATTTCTATGGGATTACACCATCCCTAAATTCACATGTAAATCCAAATTTTACAGAAATTGCAGGACTGATTACCTGCATTTGTGATTTTGGGATCCAAACTTTTAGTGGTTTCTTGATCATTTGCTACGGCACAAAGCAAATAATCCAGGTACAAAAGACAGATTCCTTTTAAAAGTAGGGTTTTTGTGCTGTTTATCCTGTTTATTCAGAATCCAAAGGGTTACCTGAGCTCCCAAGATTCATCAGACAAAGCATCCTTTTTCCAGATTTATAGAAGGGACATACTTTAATACTGTTCTATTCTCACAGAGCACCACCAAGTCAAGACGAGTTCTTCTACTGTTGCGCAGGTTGCATAAGGGACTTAATTTATCTACATAAATTTCAGTCAGTAGAGTGAGAAACAGAAATTTGTAACTCTTGCATTCTTTAAGATTTTTGACATTCACTTCTGCTTTCTGCAATGGGAAAAAATGTAATTGTTTACGTTTATTCAAGAAGTGGGCAAAAATTCATCCCCATTTCCAGCACCCTCTCCAATGATCGTTTATTCTGAAGTGCTGAAATTTTTATCAAACCTCTGCTTTTATGTGATGCCTTTTGAAGTTGGTATACTTTCTGACTACTTAAGGTCTGGTGTTGCCACACAGCAGTTTATTATATTTGAAATGCTTTTTTGCATATCAGAGACTCTAAGTTCAGCTGAGGAGTAGAAGATGAGTATAAGCTGTACCATAATCGGAAGTAAATATAATAAAATAATCTCTTTGATTTAGCTTTTCCGTAGGCAGGACTTCATACATGCAAAGTTACAAAGGCCAGAATCTCAAATCATGATACAAAAAGGGCCTGTGCAAAATTGACTGCCATGGCTCTTTTATGTATCTTTTGGGGTAAGGTGACTCAACTTTGTTTCCCAACAGCACTGCCAAATCAGGCATTAGAAGGCTTGGTAATTCAGTGTCTGTTTACTTTTTATCTTACAGAAGATGCACATGACAAGCCATGAGATTCAGAGTTTTTTTATATTTACTGTTGCTTTTACTTAGTAATTGTTAAAATATTTAGTATCATAACTGTGTTTTAAACATTGCACTACTCCCTGTTCCTAAAACAATTAGACACCAGAGCAGGGATTAGAGCTCAGATTTTGCACCCCTACCAAGAAACCCTGAGTTATAGGATCAAACTTACACAAGCTCTCAATGATGATTTCACTGATGTTTACAAACTGCAAACTGATATTTCCAAAGTTTCAAGACTGCTCAAAAAAACCCTCACTTTCCCAGTGTACTGAAAATTATGTTCTGGACTTGTGAATAGGCCTTGTCACACAGATGAATGTCACACAGTTCTCAATCCACTGAGACAGAAAAGAGGATCAACTCTAACACCCTTAGTGTGGTCTGAGGCTGTCGTAGGCCACCAGAGAATAGAAGGGACATAGTCCACTATTGATACATGTATGCCAGCCCCAGGAGTTGTGCTGTACTTAAAGGCAGGGGCTTGAGCATGAAAAAGGCACTGAATGATATCAATTCCTCATTTTGGAGCTAGGCTTCTGAGCATTCTTCAAAGCAGGCATTTAGAGATCAGAGATTCAGGTGGCACCTAACAAAAAGGTCTGGAAGCAAGCATTTACCTTGTTAATCTCTTTTCCCTTAGCTTCAGTGGATGAAATTTCTTAAATTTTGTATTTAAAATTTGTAAGTTATGCCAAAGCTCAAAATTACTGAATTTGTCTTTTAAAGACCTGGCTACTTTTAAATTCATACAAGGAGGAAGAGGAAGCAGCGTTCAGAAATGTTTTTGTTCATAAAACTTTATAACTAGAGATGGAGTGGTAAGTAACTAACGATATAGTCTGTATTTTTGTCATTTGTCAAGCATTTCAGATGCTATTGTCACACTGATAGGTTTGAATGATGACAGGAATAGTCTTTAAAATGAGAAGAAAGTTTGTCAATCAATATTCTTAAATATTTGTATGACACTCTTAATACTATGTGATGGGAACCATAAGAGGACTTAAACAAATAGACATCACTCACTGACTTTTGGCTAAGACCAAATTCACTTCCCTTTTTACACTTCTCTTTCTTTAGTTACAAAACAGTGACTTTAGGGGAAAAAGTGTTGGCTCAGTTGTGTGACAAGATGGGATACTTGAAGCTTTCCATATCCTGGCATGTAACTGTTTGGAAGATGTCCAAAGTACTTATGTATTTTATTCCAACTGGCAAGTAACTTACTCCTGCAGAGTAAGTAAGTAACAGTCAAGACCTGAAAAGGTTTATTCAGTAAGTGTACAAAGTTTTCTTGCATCAGACACATAGATTTTTTTTAGCTTTTACAGCAGTGTCTTCCAAACTGATTTTACTCATCCATTTTTGTTCCTTTTGACTTTATTCAGATGGAATTTTCATTCCTTATGGAGTTTAATAAACCTTGAGGTTGTGTGTCCATATAGTAATAATTTTTGAGACTTCTTGTACATTATCTTCAATTACGAAGAGGTAACACATCAAAAAAAAAAAAAAAAAAGATCATAGAAATTAATTTTAATCTACACTAAAAATTGAATTCATATACCCACAAAGACTAAACCATAATCTTTAACAGCTTTATTGAATAAAAGCGTACACTTTAAATCAAAATTACTAGCAGTTTATGAACATAATATTTCATATATTGGATAATAGGTAGAGAGAGTCCTTTGACAAAGAGGAGCAGGTCATTGCCTTACTCTTCAGGCTATAAATTCATACTACTACCACCTCGTTATGAATCTTGTATTCAATGTCACACCTTCCATCTCTGGTTTTATAGGACATATATTTGAGGCAAAGGATGTATATCTGAATTTAGTCAGAAAGATTTTAGGGTCACCACCATCCTTCATGAATTCTCTGTTCACTCATAGCCAAAATGTGCAACAGCTCACCACCTGGAGCAATGGGTTAAATTATAATCATAGAATCATAGAACGGCTGGGGTTGGAAGGGACCTTAAAGATCATCTGGTCGTGAGGCCCCACCTGGAGCACTGCATCCAGGTCTGGGGCCCCCAGCACAAGAAGGATGTGGACCTGTTAGAGCGGGTCCAGAGGAGGGCAGCAAAGATGATCAGAGGGCTGGAGCACCTCTCCTATGAAGAAAGGCTGAGAGAGCTGGGGATGTTCAGCCTGGAGAAGAGAAGGCTCCGGGGTGACCTCATCGCGGCCTTTCAATACTTAAAGGGGGTTTATAAAAAGGATGGAGAGGGACTCTTTACTCGGGTAGATAACGATAGGACAAGGGGGAATGGTTTTAAACTAAAAGAGGGTAGATTTAGATTAGACATTAGGAAGAAATTCTTCACTGTGAGGGTGGTGAGGTACAGGAACAGGTTGCCCAGAGAAGCTGTGGATGCCGCATCCCTGGAAATGTTCAAGGCCAGGTTGGATGGGGCCCTGGCCTGCATTGCTCTTGGAAGAAATGACACAATAACATGCCTTCTGGAGTGGTTCTCCAGCAAATGAGAATTCCTCTGTATTATTCTCAGAAAGACTGTTAGTTTCCCAGGAGAAATGGAATTTAAGTTGCAGCCCTGTCCTTAGTATTTCCTTTTGGTTATTCCTAAGCAGTTTTCCTGGTAGTGTGCTGTTTTTGTTGTTTACTTTTTCTCTGTGCAACATAAAAGAGCCCTCCCTGCATCTCACAGTGGCTTCTGGCCTCCCCTCCACAGGTCAAGTACCTTGGAGCTGATATCGCAATGCCCAGACCTTTGTTTGTTCACGTTTTTTCTCAGGAGTTAGAGATATGTTTAGCAGCGTCACTGGATATCTCTATTATGTCATGATAGGGCCTGGAGGAAGATAGCTGTTGAGTACAAACTACTATTACCAGGATTGTTTTTCTGACCTGCATTCTGCTCACTATCCATATCAGATGAGAAGAGATCAGTAATGCCTTTGGAATCTGTCTTGACAGAGCAAAGTTGCCTTAAAGTCCATAAAGGTGAAACCCGAACAAGATATTAAAATATGTCGTATAACCTGATGGCTGTCATTCACAGGTCAAGTTGCAGGTCTGCTGTTAGAGTATCAGGAGTTCTTCAGAGAAACAGCTGTTGTTGCACATTTTAATGTTAATTAGACACTTCACTGCTGGACATATGTGGAAATTTCTGACATGATATGGAATTGGTGCCCGAGGAGGCTTGAGTCTATATCTTTGTGGAGAATTTCTTAATCGAGAATGTCACTGGCAGTGGTCTTCAGGTTTTCTTCCATTTCAAACGACAAAGCCTCTCAGGGATACATCTGTGGGCCAAACAGACAGTAGATCTTTTTCCCTTAGGAAACAGATCGAGTATACTGCATGTGAGGAGTCAGTGATGCACTGTACATGCAAAGTATTCAACACTTCTCAGTCAACCTGATACAATCAAATACGTTCTTTTTGTACATCCATGCCCATGGCCAAAGACCTTTGCTAGTAGGCTGGTATAGATAGAAAAACTAGGGCTGACCATTTTTGGTCTACTCCTTTCATAGATATGAGCTGTAGACAGGCTGCAAATCAGAAAAATTGTTCTGGTAGCTTGTTCCTGTCTGCCATCTTGTTTCAGGCTTCATGAATCCTTTCCCATAATAACAATTATGTGCTATTACTACATGTAATATTGTCAGTATTGTAAACCTGGTTCAGTTCAAGTGTATCTGCTGTTTGGACACTTCAGTGCTAATCTTACCTCAAAAAATTCTCATGAGGTTTGATTGGATGACAACGTCTGAGACAAGCTTATTATCCACAAGGTATGACTTTAACATGTTTGTTTTGACAGGGTTTTAATAAATACAAGCCCATGATAAGTCACCTCTATATTGCAACTCTAGACCAATACAAAATGTTTTCAACTTCCTTTGTGTTCAGCTAATTGTCAAAACAATTTTGTGTTAGATTGCACCTGCACTCTGATATGGATGTTAATGCACTATAGTTCTCTTACAAGCAAGCATTAATAGCAAGTGTTTAATAATTCTATCACTCTTGTTCTCTTTTTGTCAGGACCACATAGCTTGTACCATCCTCTTCACTTTGTTGGCCTATACTGTAAAAGATCTGTCAGCCACAGTGTCATAGCACCTACTTTAGCTGCTTTAGCTGATGTTTTGGCCAAGCCTTTAGATGAGTATGGATATTAAACAATGCTCCAGCAAGGCACAACAATCACCAGATGTATCACTGCGTGAAGGGATAGACCCATTGTTTCCAGGATGGAAAGCAGGTGGAAATGAGCTGCTGCAGCCAGAGAAGTTGCCTCTGCAACTGTGCCTCTGCAGTTTGCCTCTGCCCACACATGGACAGAGCAACAAATTGTATGTACTGCTGTGCAGGTAGACCCTGCATACTGCTGATCTTTGAAACTTGTGGAAATCATGCTGTGTTTTCAGTCTTTTCTGTTAAAACTGTTTGAACACTTACAGAGGCTATATATGTTATCTAAAGAGAAAATCCGGGACTGAGAATCACACATGCATGATGATTAAAGTATGTATTTGCAGAGAAGCCTCCACTGCTCTTTTCTAACCCTAGAAGCATTATTCTTAATTAGGCAGGACTTGAATACAGGTCTCCTTTTTTACATAGTCAAATAATGTAAGTAGCTATATTTAGGCCATACCCACGATTTAAAGAAACAAAACCCAAGAAAGTTGAGTTAGCAGGTAACTTAAGGGTTATTTTGCTAACATGTTACATATCACAGAATCATAGAATGCTTTGGGTTGGAAGGGACCTTAAAGACTACCTCTTTCCAACCCCCCTGCCATGGGCAGGGACACCTCCCACTAGAACAGGTTGCCCAAAGCCACATCCAGCCTGGTCTTGAACACTTCCAGGGAGAGGGCATCCACAGCTTCTCTGGGCAACCTGTTCCAGTGCCTCACCACCCTCTTAGTAAAGTATTTCTTGCTAATATCTAATCTAAATCTACCTTCTTTCAGTTTAAAGCCATTCCCCCTCGTCCTATCACTACACTCCCTGACAAAGAGTCTCTCTCCAGCTTTCCTGTAGGTCCCCTTTAAGTACTGTAGGAAGGCTGCTATAAGGTCTCCCTGGAGCCTTGTCTTCTCCAGTGTGAACAACCCCAACTCCCTCAGCCTGTCTTCACAGGAGAAGTGCTCCAGCCCTCTGATCATCCTCGTGGCCCTCCTCTGAAGTCGTTCTAATGGTTCCATGTCCTGGAACTTGCTGGCCGCACTTCTTTTGATGCAGCCCAGGATACAGTTGGCTTTCTGGGCTGCAAGCACACATTGTCAGGTCAAGTTGAGCTTCTCATCAACTAACACCCCCAGGTCCTTCTCCTCAGGGCTGCTCTCAATCCATTCTCCACCCAGCCTGTATTTGTGCTTGGAATTGCCCCAAGCCAGGTGCAGGACCTTGCACTTGGCCTTTTTGAACTTCATGAGGTTTGCACAGGCCCAACTCTCAAGCCTGTTCAGGTCCCTCTGGATGGCATCCCTTCCCTCCAGCCTGTCAACTGCACCACACAGCTTGGTGCCATTGGCAAACTTGACGAGGGTGCACTCGATCCCACTGTCCGTGTCACCAACAAAGATGTTAAACAGCACCAGTCCCAGTACCAACTCCTGAGGAACACCACTTGTCACAGATCTCCACCTGGACATTGAGCCGTCAACATCAAGTCTTTAAGTGCAACCATCCAGCCAATTCCTTACCCACTGAGTGGTCCATCTATCAAATCCATGTCTCTCCAATTTAGAGACAAGGATATTATGCAGTACAGTGTCAAATGCTTTGCATCTGCTCTTCCTCCATCCACCAGTGCTGTAACCCTGTTGTGAAGGCCACCGGATTTCTCAGGCACGATTTGCCCTTAGCAAAGCCATGGTGTATGTGCATTGAGTACTGTGACATGTAGTATGAAAAGGCAAAAATGAAGATACACTTAAATTACTAGTGGTTCACAGCCTTTCTAAAGACAATCTTATTTTCAATGAGCACAAGACCATTTAGCTGTTCTTAAGATGATGTGTGTTTTCAGGTATATCCTTGTTCTTTGCCCTCTGACAGGTTTTAACAGGCAGAGCTGGTGTCTGAGTTTTCTTGCCAGAAACAGATAAAATCTTGTTTCTATGGGAACAGCCAATAAGGACATGATGTTGCAGGTTAAAAAGCTGGCTCAGTTGATCTCAGTGGCCAAGGATAAACTGGCAGTAAATGCCAGCAGCCAGTGAATGTGCTTGCAACCAAGATGAGAGGATCTGATGGCCTGTACTGGATCCTCATGCTTTGTTTCTGCGAACAGCAGCTGTGAGGTTGATGTTAAGCCCTGGGGGCTCCCAGTGGAAATTTGTACTTTGTACTTTGGGGCTTGAAGCACGAGAGGATGCTGCAGGCTCTGATGTGAGTGCTGGGGAGAGTAGGGATAAAGACTGTTATGAGCTCTGGTAGAGTAGCTTTGGGAAAACAAGTACAGCCTCTTTCTGGAGCTGCAACTTATAGGGCTGTGGATCACTTTAAGGTAAGAATACATAGCAAATAAGATTGCTCCATGTTTTCTGTCACTAATGTCCTCCATTCATTACAATACTGACTTTAGAGAAGGAAACTATGCCAGTTCTGTTCATACCATACAAAATTAGACTAATTTCAACTGGGTATTTGAGAACAGAACCAAAACCCAACACAAAGATCATTCATTCAAGAAGTGGAAAGATGTGACTTCCAACAGCTGCCCCAGAAAGACAAATTGGGTTTAAATATCCTCAGACAGAGAGACAGTTTTAATGACAGAGGCCTCTCATGCCTCTGGGTGAATTAAAGTGGGATAAACTGCTTGCATGTATGCCTTTCTTCCCAAAAGAGTTCAGATTTGGAATTTTTTTTGAGAGAGAGGTGTAGCCTGTAGCAAGTCATTGAATTCATAAAGAGAAGCAGAGATGAAGACTATCTCCCTGTTTAGCAAATGAACTCTTGAGGACAAGCCTCACAAATGCTCACATGTCCCTAAATATTGAATTGGGAGTTCGAACACTGAACCTTGCACAATGGTTTCTACAGCATGTAGGAGCCTTCAGTTAATTTATGCCATGTTGAGTTAAGTCGTCTTTGCAGACCTACAGCTGAACTTCCACTTCATATTTAAACAAGATTTTTTTTTTTTAGTTAAAACCTTGCTTTCTATGTGTAGAGTCTTGATTTCAGACAGTTATATCATCAAACATTGTGCTTACAGAAACAAAATATTTACTAAGCAGATTTAAAAGATCATCTCAAATTTAAACCATTAAATATAAAACCTTAAAAAATTATACCAGCATATATAATATTAAAGCATTAGTAGGTCTTTAAGGTGATAGTCAAATACCTGTGTCATGCCATAAATATCAGTTGATTAATCTTGTTGATTAGAATAGAATAGAATAGAATAGAATAGAATAGAATAGAATAGAATAGAATAGAATAGAATAGAATAGAATAGAATAGAATAGAATAGAATAGAAGAGGTTGCAAGGGACCTACAAAGATTATCAGGTACAACTTCAAGCCTGAACGCTTCAGGGCTAACCAAAAGTTAAATTATGTTATTAAGGGCATTCTCCAAATAAACACTGACAGGCTTGGGGCATCTGTAGGAAGCCTATTCCAGTGTTTGATCACCCTAACAATAAATATTTTTTTCCTAATATCCAGTCTGAACCTCCCCTGGTGCAGCTTTGTGCCATTCCCACACATCCTGTCATCACTCACCAGGGAGCAGAGACCGGCACCTCCCTCTTCACTTCCCCTCCTCAGGAAGCTGCAGAGAGCAGTGAGGCCACCTCTGGGCCTCCTTCTCTCCAGACTAGACAATGCAAGTGTCCTCAGCCTCTCCTCATAGCACATGCCTTCCAGCTTTTCACCAGCTTTGTTGCCTCCTCTGGACACATTCAAGGAATTTAACATCCTTTTTGTATTGTGGAGCCCAGAACTGCACGCAGTATTCAAGGTGAGGCTGCACCAGCGCTAAATCTGGTGGGAGAGTCACCTCTGCTGACCGTCTGGCTGTGCTGTGTTTAATGCACCCCACGATGGGTTTGCCCTGCAGGCTGCCAGGGCACGCTGCTGGCTCATGCTGAGCCTGCTGTCACCAGCACCCCCAGGTCCCTTTCTGCAGGGCTGCTCCCCAGCCGCTCGGCTCCCAGCCTGTGCCCATGTCCTGCATTACTCCATCCCAGGCTTATTCTTGAATTAACAAGGCAAGGTCTTTTACATTTGAAAACCACAGGTTATCTGCTTCCTTAGGTTAAAATATTTGAAGCAGTATTATGTAATATTTATTTCACTTAAATTAAACTTCAACAAGTGAATAAATTCCTTGTAAACACCTATTACCAGCGCATATATTTCAATAATCAAGGAATGTATCCTCTTGTCACAAAACAGTGGGTTCCAACAACTCCAGCTTTCCTAAATCACACTTACAGTGATTGAAACTATCGAATTTGCACAAAAGAGCAGTGGAAAATTAATTTAAGAACACATTTGGTTTCACATATGTTTGCAATAAGACTGTTGTTTTAAATGACTTAATTAGAACTGTTTGTCATACTTACGGGAAACAAGCATAATGGCATCATTGCGACCGCAAAAGTCAGAGAGGGAGTGAAAGGACTGGGAGTGGAAGGAAGTATTTTAAAATTCCCATAGAGTTTAACAGTTCCAGAAAAATAAAAATAAAAAAATAATAATAAAAAACAATCCTCTGCTCCAGTCACATGTCTCTGTGAGTGAACACATATGTTTTCCTAAGGGGAGAACTGCAAATTTGTTTTCTGCAATGTGTTTCATCCTTAGTAAGTCATGTTCCCAAAGTCTGGTTTAAGCTATGCTGCAGATCTCATACTGGCACCACACAGAACAAAGGGGAGCCAGATTGACACTGACTTTGTTTTACTTCCATGGGATTTTCCACTTAGCAGCTTTAGTTACTGCCTGTGTTCCTCACAAGTCCTTCTAACACGTTATAGAAGGAAGGTTGGTGGAACTTCATGGCACAGCAGCCATCAGTAGCAATGCTGAGAAGTTTCGGGAATGCAAATGAAAGTCGTTTACTGTGACTTCTGCTGATGTCCCCAGAGCAGGTTTCTCCTTTCAGCTCTATGCTCTTTGAATCCTCACTTTGACCTGCAAGCTCTTTGTTCACCCAGAGGAGGGTTTTAAAAGCTAGCCAGGCATAATTTTCTTTCCCCACAAGCTCAGTAACCTTTATGTTAACACTTCATGTCATATGTTCCTTCTTCAGGTAACTTTCCAGCATATCAGTGTTGATGTGGCAACACCACAGAGCCCAGCTTCTTCCAACAGCCTCACTTAGATTTACATCTTCCATTGTAGCCCTCCTTTCTCCTTTAAAAGAACTGTAGAATATGGTTATTATTTGACTCATGAACAAGAAGAACAAGTTATTCTCTGTGCTTTTACACAGAGTGAAGGGTACCTTTCATTAGCTAATTTTCCATCAGTAGCAGCTGCCACCTTTCTAGACCATTATTAATGGCTTCTGTCAAGACTGATCCCTTCAAACACTTTGTCACATCAGCAGCATCCCATACATTGTTTTTGATGTTTGTTGTCATAGTGCTTTGTGTTCCTCAGAAAGCTAATACCATGAGCATAATATGGAAATTTAATCACACTGATGAACAGACAAATAATGCATGTTACCTCAAAGCATTCCAAACATCAAGGAATAATACACACTTACATGTACTACTGGGCCAGCTTTTTAAAAGACGTATAGACATTTAAAAAATAAATTGATGTCTCAAGAGAAATTCATACATGTTGAGAAAGCTAATTAACATTGCAGTTAGAGGTGTAAGTAACTTAAAAATTCAGTAAGTACTTGAATGCTAAATATGACTGAAAAATGGAAATTTCTTCCCACTGTAAGTTTCATTCATTCATTCATTTAAAAAAAAAAAATACCCTGCAGCTCAAGAGAATTCAAAGCCATGAATTTCTCTGTTGTTTTCCTGAACTCTCCCTTTAGTACCAGAAATCAAAAGCAGATTCTGTCTCCTTCTCCCTTTCCAGTTTCAGTATCTTCCAAGTAGGTTGGCAGTCAGCTTGTCTGAAGACCTTTTCAGTGTCTCAGCAATTAGCGAGGTAGGCAGACTGAGAGCTGGGAAAAAGTAGACTCGCTTGCTTATCAGGAAGAATAAATGCTCCATGCTTTCCTACTAGACAGCCCTCTCTACCTGCTGACACACCCTCCCTCCCACCCTCTCCATAATTAGATGAGGAAAAGAATAAAAGCTTTCACACAGAATCACACAGAATCACACAGAATCGTTCAGGTTGGAAGAGACCTCCAAGATCACCTAGTCCAACCTCTGACCTAACTCTAACAAGGCCCACACTAAACCATATCTCTAAGCTCAAAATTTCTTGATAAGGCTAGAAATAAATGACAAAGAAAAAATCATATTCATCTGCATGTTGTTTCCATTATGCCTCAGTGGTGGGGAATTTAATGGTTTGGGGC
>VXAA01005469.1:78173-107462 GCA_013399115.1 Anseranas semipalmata
TGTGTGGGCAGCCCACGCAGGCCCAGCTCGGGAAGGACGGCATCCCGTGGGAGGGACCCCACGTGGAGCAGGGGCAGAGAGGGACCGTGAAGGAGCGGCGGAGACGCAGCGTTAGGGACTGACCTCAGCCCCCATTCCCCGTTCCCCTGCGCTGCTGGGGGGGAGGAGGTAGAAGAGGGTGGGTGGGGGAAGGTGTTTTTAGTTTGCTTATAGTTTCTCACTGCTCTAGACTGTTATTAATAGGCAATAAATTATATTAGTCTCCCCTAGCTTGAGTCTGTTTAGACTGTGATGGTAATTGGCAAGTGATCTCCCTGTTCTTATCTCTACTCATGAGCCTCTTTTCATCATATTTTCTCCCCCTGTTCTTTTGAGGAGGGGGAGTGAGCGGCATGGTGGAGCTTAGCTGCCCATCAATGTGAAACCACCACAGTGTTCTGTGAAATAAAATAGATGATTTTACAAAGACATACCCAATTTACTAGCAACAAAAATATTAGTACAAAATAATATAATATAAAAGACTCTAGTCCAGTGTTAGCAGACCCAGAACTCAATTACAACAGGGACAACCCCACTACTTCACTTCATCTGTTCACCCTTTGATGGAGTCTGATCCCAAGTGAGGAAGAATTTGCTGATGCACTTTTGTTGATTTGACCCTGTTGCTTAAATGAAAAGGGGGCTAATAAAATACAAGATACTCCACTATTTTAAACATAGCTTTTGGTGACCTAATGTAGTCCCTTTAGTGAGAAGATAATATTGTAATTTCAGTGAGCTTCAGTTCTTAGTCATTTACTTTCTTTTCATCCACATTCTGATGTACCAATCAAGAATGTTAAAATATTTGAGAGAAATAACCTTGAACACCACTGGAAATAAATAGTTTGAAAAGAATGCAGAAACGGAAGAAAAAAAAAAAAGCATAAATAATGAGTAAAGGAAAGAATGAAGGAAAGTTTGGCAGTTCTTTGTCTACAAAGAGCCATGAAGACTACACTGTAAGGTGCATGGAAGTTAAAGTCTTCTGTAGTGTGCTCCATTGCTCAAATCATAAATGGACTGTATTGACACCTTATGGAGCATCTGCCAGTGAACACGGAGAATTCTTTGGTGATATCAGTATTTTACATGACCCTAAAGAGTATCATTTCATTGTGTGAAGAATAAGACAGCCGGTGTCAAGATTATCTCCTTTACCACATAGCACTTTCATGAACTGTGGGTCCATGTACATAAGAGTCTCTTGATTCCAGCTACACAGACTCAGAATAAACCAGCTTCCCACTGTGGCCTTTGATCACTGCCAATAATCACTTGTATCCCATCACTTTTTTTTTTTTTTTCTGGGAATTCTGTGGGATTTATTTTTTTCCTTCCACATACCTTGGATTAATTTGCTTTTTTCTAAACTAAAATTTTCAGACTCATGGAGGAAGAATCACTGACAATTATTTGTTAATGACAAAATAAATTAAAGTTTGAGGAGGCTGCAGAATGACCTTACTTTTCTTTGGCTGAACCTCCCACTCACTGCAAAATTTCTTTGTGAGAACTATAGTATCTGGTTTCCAAACATGGAAACAAAGTGCAAAACCCTGTAGAAAGTACAAAACACTCTCTGAGGCTTTCAGAATTGCTGCGCAGTTGTATCTACTAGTAATATTCTAGAATCATTGGTTAAACCTGACATGTGGGAAACACAGACCATGTAGATCCTTGTATGCATTAAATAAATTGTTCCAGCAAGTAAAAGCTATGAATTCATCTTACATCATGGGCCATGATTTGCATTCACATGATAAAAGAAACTGAATCTTATCTGCTATCCATAGTGTGATCATCCTCTGAGGATGTGTCTTTCCAGCTGCATGCTACTATCCACTCTTAACTCAATAATAAACGCAGACGGGATTATGTCTCCAGAAGCAGTGCTGCCAGTAGCTGCATAATTGTCATCATCAAAGGGACAACCAGAAGGATAAATTCTACTAAAAAAAAAAAAAGAGAGAGAGAGAGAGAAATGGAGCAGTTTGGCTCTTTGTAGCAAAGGAAGTAGCAGGAATATATAGATTTCAAGGGGACCATTTTTGAAGAGTCTGAGCATGATAGGATGAATGTGACTGTTGATTACTAAAAGCATATGATAGGAGAAATATCATGCTATATTTTTCCAGTTTTAATATTCTGTCCTAAGGCATAAGTGACTGTCAGAGACAGAATGCCTAAACAGGAAGATTTTGGTATGAATCAAATAGAAGATCTTATATCACTGTCTTCTTTTTGCTCATAGATAGGGCTATCATATCTTGATGGTATATTAGATATGAGGCACAATTATAATTTACTTTACATTGCTCAGTTTGAATGAAGCAATGTGCCCTGCCAGTGGTCACTGAGGTGGAACCAAATTCTAAGCTGAACAAGGATGTAAGGCTGAGTGCTTTTCTGTGTGCACCCTTTACAAACTACAGTCAGCCATATGTGGGGCTTTATTCCTAATGCAGCTGCTATGAACTATTTGCAAGAGATCAGAGTTCTGGCGAAAAAAATCCCTCCGAGCCAATTCAACAGAAAAATATCCAGCTTTATTTTGCATTTACATATATACTTACAGAATGTGCCTGCTATGAAAATGCATGTTTAATGTATGTAGGTGTCTTTTTAAAGGCCTGTTTTGGGTATAAAGCACACCAATAAAATAATAGTTACTTAAAGCCAAAAGTAAACAGTCACACACAAAACTATTCTCATGCTTCTTTTGACTGCTGTTGCAGGCCAAATTCTATTGTCAGCTACAATAATACAAGCTTGAATAATAGTCAGCTTTAGTATACATACTGTAGATGTTTACCCATAGAATACTACATAACCATATCACAGAATTTTTCCAAGTTCATTCACCTTCAGACTAGTTTCTATGATACTTCCTTATTTATTGACATGCAGTAAAATCTTTTGTTTTTCTCTTCTTCGTAACAATGAAACCACTAATTCAAGCTAATGCATTTTGTTGCATAATGCAAAATTAAGATGCAATCCACAAAAATAAGGGAAAGGGAAAGGGAAAGGGAAAGGGAAAGGGAAAGGGAAAGGGAAAGGGAAAGGGAAAGGGAAACGGAAACGGAAAAGAAAGAATTGTATTTTTATTTGACCATCATTTAAGAGGGTGAAAAATAGTTTTATAGGAGTTCGTTTCATTCCCTGAAAATTCAAAACTGAAGTGTCCTTCAGTTACCACAAATCAGATTCGGAAGAATAGAAAGATCAGGTAATGTTTTTATACTGGAAAAGTCAAAAAGTTGATCTGCCCAGGCCTTTCTGAAGTCTGTAACAAATGACAGTCATCAAAGATTCCAAATGGGCAGAGAAAGCAGGATTAGGTAAATTAGAAGTGTGCCATTCAACATATGGCAGAATAGAAGTACTGTGTAAACAAGATTAGGCACTTGATGAGGCTGTCACAAAAAATGAACTGGTAAACCTATTTACAAAGGATATATACTTAGCTGGAAGACCCAAGACATTCATTTAGACAGATCATTCATTTAACTGGATGAGATTTAACAAAAGCAAGTGTAGAGTCCTGCACCTAGGAAGGAACAATCAGATGTATCAGTACAGGCTGGGAGACGGCCTGCTGGAGAGGAGCTCTGCGGAGAAGGACCTGGGGGTCCTCGTGGACGACAGGTTGGCCATGAGCCAGCAGTGTGCCCTGGTGGCCAAGAAGGCCAAGGGGATCCTGGGGTGCATTAAAAGGAGCGTGGCCAGCAGGTCAAGGGAGGTGATCCTCCCCCTCTACTCTGCCCTGGTGAGACTGCATCTGGAATATTGTGTCCAGTTCTGGGCCCTTCAGTTCAAGAGGGACAGGGAACTACTTGAGAGAGTCCAGCGCAGAGCCATGAAGATTATTCAGGGAGTGGAGCATCTCCCTTATAAGGAAAGGCTGAGGGAGCTGGGTCTCTTTAGCTTGGAGAAGAGGAGACTGAGGGGTGACCTTATTAATGTATATAAATATGTAAGGAGGGAGTGTCAGGAGGATGGAGCCAGGCTCTTCTCCTTGACATCCAACGATAAGACAAGGGGCAATGGGTACAAGCTGGAACATAGGAGGTTCCACTTGATTATAAGAAGTAACTTCTTTACAGTGAGGGTGATGGAGCACTGGAACAGGCTACCCAGAGAGGTTGTGGAGTGTCCTTCTCTGGAGACATTCAAAACCCGCCTGGATGCGTTCCTGTGTGACCTGATCTAAGTGTTCCTGCTCCAGCAGGGGGATTGGACTAGATGATCTTTCAAGGTCCCTTCCAATCCCTACGTGATTCTGTGATTCCTGACAAGCTCAGCCAAAACTTCCTTGGTGAGGTGTAATTAGCAGGACAAAAAAGCCTTGTCTGACGCAGAACAAAGTAGTCATGAGGAACTGATATTCTATGGCCACATATGCATCTACACCGAAATGGTATAAAAAGCATCTCACTATCTACCCTAAATGAGCTTCTCTGTTAGAGCTTCTCCACTTGGGATCTCCCAGACAGACCATACCCTCATAGGAGACAGCTGGCTGACTCCAGATTCCACAACACAGATCATCTATGAAGAGAGACTTTTCCACTGTCAGTTAGCCCTACTCCTGGGAGCAGGTTGGAGATTGTTATATCAGTAATGCCTCAAATAATATATATAGGTATGTACATAGGTAAAAGATAAGTATATACTAGCTTTACTAGTGGGAGTTCTGTAGTAACATATTTGTTTTACTAGGAAATTTGTATCTAGGAAATTTGTTATTTGTAGTAATTTGTAATAAAGAAATTCATGCAAACCAAGCCTGCATGTTCTTGTGTACTGTGGAATATAAGGAAACCATTTCTGTGACCTCTACGGACCTGCAGGTCAGGTAACCCTCATAAGGTCATGCTTGTGACAGCACACATGCTGCATTTGTTTATACAGCTGTAGCTTATGCATATGTACTGTTCATGTCATTTGTACTTACTTCTCAGTAGTAACATGATTGTGTAGGAGAAACGTGATGGACTGTGGGACACAAATGCTCTTCCACAGTTGTATTATATTTGTTTAAGTGATCACCAGCCCTTGTCATACCACTGGATCTTCATAGTAGATACTAAAAGAGATCGCAATGTTCTTTCTTTTCCTTCCTTCCTTCCTTCCTTCCTTCCTTCCTTCCTTCCTTCCTTCCTTCCTTCCTTCCTTCCTTCCTTCCTTCCTTCCTTTCTTCCTCTTTGTTTCTTTTTTAAGAGCACATATTCTCTATACTTCTGTGTTACATAATGTGTTTGGCAGGTGTTACATTAATTGGTATAGTTCAATGAAGAAGGTACTTATAATCACAATAAAGAGAGTAGCAGATATGTCACCTACTGAGTGAAAGGCAAAGCTTTCACTGTATTAAATGCAAAGAGCTATATAGAAGCTTCACTTTAATGTCTTTAAAAGGTAGTACTGCTCTTTTTCTATGTTAGATTGCAAGGATTAATGTGAAATTAACCTCTTAAACTCTTAAGATGCTGTTTATATTATTTAGTGGCTTTACTTGCATTCCTGTAAACAGAATAAAGTCAATTCTGCTTGACTAACCTGATCTACTTCTATGACCTGCTTAGCAGATGAGGGAATGGCTGTGGATGTTGCTTACCTGGATTTCAGTAAAACCTTTGACAACATTTCTCACAGTATTCTCCTGGAGAAACTGGCTATTCATGGCTTGGACAGGTGTACAGTTCACTGGGTGTAGAATAGGCTGGATGGCTGGACTCAAAGAGCTCTAGTGACTGGAGTTTGATCCAGCTGGTGGCCGGTCACCAGTGGCATTTCCCAGGGCTCAGTGTTGGGGCCAGTTTTGTTTAACGTTTTTATCATTGGTCTGGATGTCAGGATTGAGTGTAGCCTTGGTAAATTTTCAGGTTGTGCCAAGTTAGGCAGGATTGTCAATGTGCTTGAGGGTGGGAAGGCTTTGCAGAGGGATCTGGATATACTGGATCAATGGGCTGAGTCCAGTCACATCACTTAAGGGTAAGTGCCAGGTCCTGCACTTGGGTCCTTACTACCCCATGCAGTGGTATAGGCCTGGGGAAGAGTGGCTGGAAAGCTGAAGAAGAGAGGAGCAATGAAGCTGGTGAAGGGACAAGACAACAAAACTTACAGGGAGTGGCTGAGGGAGTTAGGGTTGTTTAGTCTGGAGAGAAGTCTGAGGACTGACCTCATGACTCTCTACAAGTACCTGAAAGGAGGTTACAGCAAGGAGGGTGTTGGTCTCTTTTCTCAGGTGACAAGTGGTAGGACATGGGGAAATGGCCTCAAGTTGCACCAGGGGAGCCTTAGACTGGATGTCAGGTAGAATTTCTTCACAGAGAAGGTGATCAGGCATTGGAACAGGCTGCCCAGGGAAGTGGTGGAGTCGCCATTCCTGGAGGTATTTAAGAGACGTGGACGTTGCACTAAGGGACGCAGTTTAGTGTTAGAACTTGGTAGATCAGGTTGATGGTTGGACTTGATGATCTTGAAGGTCTTCTCCAACCTACATGAATCAATAATACTATAATTCTATTAATTCAAGCTCTCTTTCTAAGCAGCAGGCCACATTCATTCTAGACGTCAGTGAAACTGACCAGATGGATTCACCAAAGATTTGTTTGGGCTTATCTAACACATCAGAGAAGAAAATAAGAGGTTTCAGAGGTGATGAAGAACATTTCTGAGGTTCTTCAGTTAGAAAAAGTTCTCATGCTTTCCCAAGACACATTAAAATAACCAAACATCATACCAATGTGAAGGCAGCAGATAAAAACAGAAATATGCAGACATATGCTTATATTTCATTATAATTTTCACTGATAGTCTTCTCTTAAATTCATGGCAAAGTTAGGATAACAACACTGTACATTTGAAAAAAAAAAAAGAAAACATTACTTTTTTATATGATTACAAACATCTTTTCAAGGGACTCTAGGAAACTATTATAGCTAGAAAATTCACCAATGTGCCTTACTGAAAAAACAAACAGAGAGGTTAATGTATTGCATGTACATATTTATAGCTGAATGACAAACATAAATACACATAATTAATAAAATGTGTGGATACGTATGTATCGTGAGAAAACCTTGAGTGGCAGTATTTACAATATCAAGCTAAAGAAAATTACTTTTTCAGCCTGCTTCTCCTTAGTGCTTCCAGTGGTTTCACACTGCTTCATAATCAAGAGTCAGAATCCTCCAGTATATTTCAGCATGAGCTATTGGTCTCCAGGCTGGGAGAAATCAGTGGCACTTTGTTGTTTTTGAAGATTACTTTCTAACAACCTAACACTGAGGGAGGCAGAGCTGTAAATGCATTAGTATCTGATGATGGTCCACTGGATGTTGGGAGAGGCATCTGCAAAGATGTGTGGGAAGATATCCTCATTCAGAAATGCTTAATTCCACATTGACACTGATTGGCCTCCCATACCACTGAAAGCAGAAATGGAAAATGTTGTTAAACTAATGTGAAAGAATGATGAGGAACAGGATTTTATATCTTTTTTGTTGGTTGTAACAAAGATTCTAGTTTTTGATGGGCTAAATCAATGATTCTCAGAATTAATCCTGTTTCCAGAAGTTTAGCAGGTGGTATTTTGGAGTTTTATTGTAAGTTTGAAAGACTCTTAAAAAATAAATTAGCTTTAAAAATAAAAATAAATAGTTAAAAGGCACATGAGCTGTATTCAGCCTGACTTTTTAATCTGTTTCATGAAAGAGGTTCTCCAATTTGTAATGAAAACTGTGTTGAAACTAGTATATGAAACTAGTACGATGTTGTACTAATAGTAGTACAACAATGAGATATTGGCACATGCCAAAGTACACAATCTTTGATTGCTAACACTTGTGAAGTTAATAACCCCCATTCTGAAATATTTTATTTGATCATGTACTCCCATATAACTTAAGAATACGGAAAGAGTAGAGGGTGTCATTTTTTTTCTGTTGCAGCCAAGTTTAGGATGAGTCATGTGACATGCAAAGAAAGATAATCCTTAGTATTTGCTAAGAATGAGGTATTGTACTATGTTAAAGTATCTCAATTGCTATTTCATAGAAGAATCTCCCATGATGAATTACTTCTATCCTGTCCCTTAACAGCTAGGCGTCTCACTATTCAGGGTCTTTTGCATTTTTTATCCAGGAGAAAAATTGCCATGGGGGTACTAAGTTTCAGGGTTAATATCACTGTTCTGGTTCTGTGAGAGTGAACACTGTGAGGTATCAAAACAGAGACAAAAAAAAAAAAANATGAGAGAGGACCCCTAATTCTTACTTTTTCTCTTTACAGACTTTCAGAAACATTGTACCTACGGAGTTATGTTGTACAATGATTACAAAAACACCAACTAATTCTGATTGTTTCTATAGCCGTGTAGACTATATAAGCATGGATTTCTTTTGACTTACGTGTAAGAATAAACATGACACCTTATTTTTATTAGGATTTTTGGTTGGGCTTTGTGTATAAAGTAGCATTTTATATTCATTAAGTGTTTCCAAAATTTAATCCTAACTGGTTTGCACCTTTATAATGTATATACTAATTGACAATACAAGTCAGGGATCAGCAGAAAGAATTGTAAGTTAATTAAAAAAGGACTCCATGGGAATATTCACTGAATGGTGGTAAAATACATTTTCAGCTATATTCAGTGTTATCACTATAATTACAAAGTAATAGTTTTGGAGAGGAAGTTGTTTTTATATTATGGTCTGTTAAATTGATAATACACTGAGAATCTGTCTTGTAAGTGGCTTATTTTATGGTGCACTGAACTGATGATTCTAGAAGGCTTAAAGCTGACCCCAAATTAATTATGTTGGAACAACTGCGGGGTTACAAATCTGACATTACTAATTAAAATGAAGTATTTTCTTTATTTGCACATTTGCTAACATTGGCATGAGGTCCTACCTCCTTTTCCCTTCTGGATGGCTAAAAAAATGTTTTCATAAGTATCTTGTAGTCTGCCTTAAATCAGAATTCTGTACTTCAGTTAAAAAGAAAGGCGGAAAAAAGTAAAGCTGAAATTTCAGTATATCCTAAACTATCACCTACAAAAGAAAAGAATATTTCCTTGCCCCTTATATAGGATGTGTAAGTGTCAAATCTTACTCCCACCTGAAGTTATGTTTAGCCCATGCATCTGCAAAGCTTGGACCACAGCTTATCACTTGTCTGTGATTTTGCTAAACTGTACTGGAGTTCACAGTCTAGTAGGAATTTATTTCTAAATTGTGGAAATAGAGCAATTGTTTCTGATGTGAAGTTTGTGAAAAAAAAAATAATTCAAACTACGAAAATGTGTTTTGATAATACATAAGGATTGTTTTGCAAATTTGCAAATGCAAAGTAACAAAGATACTGCTGTAAAGAATACTAAATAGTGGGAAGACAGGGTGGAAATCAAACCCAGCTATATGATAGAGAAAGGACACTACTACATTCAAAGGGTCCCAGTGATTTTCCTGTAAGCCCTGACCTTCAACAAAGAGTTGTGTTTCTTCAGAAGGCAACTTGCAATTCAGAATCATAGAGTAAAAATACAGATATCTATATATCCTTGTCTTATTACTGTTGTTCACCTAATAATAGGGGGGTATTTTGGTCTGGTCTTCCACAACCAATCCTTACTGTGGATAAGTCTCACATTATTTTATAAATACAATTTTGAAACTTTGGGTAAAACAAGACACTGGGTTTTTAAACTTTGCACAGGGAACCTTGCTAAAGATGAAAGGGTTCTCATTCCCCCTGCTTCAGCTTTTTTTTCCAGTGCTTGCTTGGCTGAAATGCTTGCAACACTTGAAACAGTCTAGCAGCTGATTGATGCTGGGCATTGAAAGCCCCCTTTCTCCAGTCCAGAAATTTTATATTTATATTTAGTTTATTTGTTTGATTGGTTTCTATAACTGTTGCTCCAAGACGCAGTAATGGGTGTAGTAATCATTTCCCTCCCACCGTTAACTGAACTACCACAATTTCCCTGCCTCATCTCCAGCATCCATAAAACAAAACTGGCATTTATCTATAGAATTTGACTAATACTTTTCATTACTCTCTATGAGTCTGCCAGTCCATCTTGGTGTTATTAAAACTATATATGCAAGGATGTTACTATGGAGATGCAAAAAATTATCAGATGCATGTGCAAGCAGATAATGTAGGTCTTTTAGGCTAAAAGACTTTCAAATCCTTTACTCACTTGAGCATAAGCACTGATATCAAGACGTTTCAGGACAAATCAACATCAACATTCAAAATCTGAATTAGATCACTGATTTCATTTTTAAAAATATTCAGCACATGAAAAGAAAAACTGCATGCTATTGAGGTGGGAGATCTTTGACAAACCACTCTCCAGTTTTGTAGTCTCTATTGCCATGGCAGATTTGGTGACACTTGTTTGGCTTTATGGATTCAAAAATAGATCTAAACACTCAAAGTCAAATCAATAAACTATAAAAGATCAAGGACGGGAATATTTAAGTACTGCAGTTCCGTCCAAAAGTGTTATTATGCAATTCATTACATACAAATATATGTGCAGAAAAGACAAGTAAATTGGTCCATGTGCAGGAACGGTCTTTTGGAAAAAAATAATTCAGTTGGAAGGGACCTACAAAGATGATCAAGTCCAACTGCCTAACCACTTCAGTGCCAACCAAAAGTTAAAGGATATTAATGAGGGCATTATCCAAATGTCTTTTGAACACTGATAGTCCTGGGCATCGGCCACCTATCTAGGAAGCCTGTTCTAGTGTTTGATCACCCTCACAATAGATTTTTCCTAATGTCCAGTCTGAACCTGCCCTGGTGCAGCTTTGTGCCTTTCCCACGCGTCCTGTCATCAGTTACCAGGAGAAGAGCCCAACACCTCCCTCTCCATTTAGCCTCCTCAGGAAGTTGTAGACAGCAATGAAGTCTCCTCTTGGCATCCTTTTCTCCAGACTAGACAACACAAATGTCCTCAGCCTTTCTTCATAGAAAATGCCTTCCAGCCCTTTCACCAGCTTTGTTGCCCTTCTTTGGACACTTTCAAGTATCTTAACATCCTTTTTGTATTGTGGAGCCCAGAACTGCACAAAGTATTCAAGGTGAGGCTGCACCTCTGGGAGAATCTCTGTTGGGAGAATCACCTGTTTCAATCGTCTGGCTATGCTGTGTTTAATGCACCCCACAATGTGGTTTGCCCTCTTGGGTGCTAGGCCTTACTAAAATCCAAAAGGATTACGTCCACTGCTTTCCCTTCATCCACCAAGTGGTTAACCTTAGGAATTGACACCGCCATCCACTCCTCAGGGAAGGAAATCTAGGCCCAATGCTATGTGTCCTGATATCAAATAGTGAAGTTATACTACTCAGTGCTCCAGATTTGTTTTCAGACTTTTTTTCACAAATATATACACAACACTTGTTAGCCATGTTGGGAGGAATGGGTTAAAAGTGCAAGATTGTCGAGGAGGATGGGATGAGAACGGAACACTGGTGAGGAGGATTGTAAATATGCTCAAGTGACCTTGCGGCTGGGAATATGTAAAGTCTGGGGAGTAGTAGTACTGTAGAAGAGCACATAAATTGTACTTATTGCTGGTTTTGCCCTGTGCGTTTAGCAAGCAGCACATGTGTGCACAGATAACATAGGTGTTAGACTCAGAGGCGCCCTGTTGGATGTGCTTGAGCTCCCAGCCTTGGTACAGAGAAGATCACAGAAGCACAGTGAGGATCGCAGCATGATGGTGAAAACTGCACCTGCGCAGACTCTTGATAAAAACAGGTGTAAACAGCAGGCCAGTGATCCCCTAGCATGGACCCTGCTTAGCGGTTCCTGCATCCCCCCTCGCGTGCCTTTGCCTGTGTGCCTCTGCTCGTGTGCCTCTGCTCGGGTGTTGCTTCGGGGATCCCCCGCTTGGTGAGGTAACGAGAATAAATCTGCTCTTTGCATTTTAGCCGCAAGTCCGTGGTTGTTCCTGCTTCCTCCCTGTGTTGACTCACACAGCCAACATTTTCAAAAGCATGTGAGGTTAAGATAAACTAGCCTATGCAGCTGTTTTAATTTAAGTACCTAACAGAGGCAAATAGAAAGTCTCTGCATTTGAAAAAGATTAGATCATTGGACTCTAGCTATGTCCTCTTTAGGAATAATTTTGATCATGAAAGCATGAATGTTTGGTCTTAATGAACATGGGACCGAATTTGCTATTGCCTATTTTGATCACCTCTGTGAGATTTTATCAAATGGAACTGTACAATTTAAAAATTAAGTTTAATATTTTTTTTCTGTCATCTCCAGACTGAATCTACTGATTTGTTCTACTTGTTAATTTTCTATTTTTGCTTTAGTAGATGAACAGATGTAGATACAGAGAAATCTGTATAAAATAATTATTTTGAGGTCTAATACAAATAGTCAGTTCAACTGTCTTTAAAGTCTTACTCTCTTTGATTGGTGTAATTCTGAGGTAATGATTAAACATTAAATTCATCAGCTGCTACCATAATTATCTTGTGCACCCTATTTAGTGCTCAAAGAAAATGAGTGGCACTGTGTTCATGAGAGCCATGAAATCAGGCAACAGGATATTTTGATACATGTCCTGGTAACACTAAATCCTTAATTGGACTGATAGATTATAGTTACTGGAAAATAGAGTTATATGTTGGATTCTATTTGCACAGTGAACAACTAAGCATTGTTTCTCAATGCAGAAAAATGGTAGAAACCACAAACATCCAGGTGGAATGAACAATTTACATACAAAAATCTGTATAGCTCTGCCATCTTTCCACCTTCCTCACCTAAGAGTTTAGCGTCTGCTAGACTAGTACTAAAAGCAGCATCAGACAAGCACAAAAGCTGCGATTCTTGCTTTGACTGCAGTACAAAAGAGAAAGGAAGAAAGGTTTACCAAATATCCTGAGAAGCAGGCAAGGATAATGCAGAGCTTTTCTGCTTTGTCCTGGATTCATAGCATCCCTAACAGGGCTATTTTCAGACCCTCTATGAAAGAAGCTTCCTCAAACGAGGGTTGGCTGTTGAGTCTACATTTGGACAGCCTGCTTTTTCAAGTTGATGTGTTGAATCCATCCAGAAACAGCTGGGAAAGCCCTCCCATGTTGCTGTATAGTGGGTCATATTTTCTGCTAGCAGAAGATCAATTGACTTAAATAATGAAAGGTGTTATGTACAAATCTATCTTATATTGACAATTTACAGGAAAAAGAAGGTTGTGATGTCAAGGTAGAAGGTTATTTACTTCAGATGAGGAGGATTCAATACATTAAAGAGTAATCCAGAGATTCTGTTTTAAAACAAGTATTCCAGAAATGTCAATCAAAAGGCCAAAAAAAAAAAAAAAGCACAAAATAACTAAGTTGTTTCTAAATAATTATCTTACACTTGACGTGATGAGTGAGAGAGTGCTTAAGCTGAAAACTGAGAATCTTAATAAATTTATTGTGTATACCCTATAGTGTTAGAGAGTACACAAAGTTAATGTTCCATTTAGAAGGGTGACACTGCAAATATACACGTGCAGAAACAATTTACAACTGAAAGATGAAAATATAAATGTGCTTTATTTCAGTTTAATAAATTCACTATAACTATTAATGCTTTAGTTTCAGTGTGGTGTTAACCCTTGAAACTATAAGAACTATTAAAAGTCTAAAAGAGTGTTGATAGACAGCCTGTATAGTGATCCTAAAGCTATGGATTAAGTCACAGTCATTGAGCCTGCTCCTTTCTCCCTCTCAGTACAGAGGCTTCTTGGTCAATGCAGACCAAATACAAAGATCAGATTGTTCAGTTAGTTTCTTTGAAGAATCTTCTTCACAGTGTTCCACTAGTTTTGTATGCTTTCCCATTAGAGCTCCATGTTCTCACACTAGGTGAATGCTTTTGGTGCATTCTGTTCTTCCACTGCTGTGCTTTTAGCAACAAAGCTGAAAGGCAGCTCAAAAAATGTAAGGTAAAATCTTAGCTGCCTCACTATCACCTGTGCATATTTAACAGGGACAGAAGAAGGAAGGGGCCAGGCACAATGACTCCTATTTATAGACATATCAAAGCATTTGCTTCTACCTTCAGAAAGCATGAACTTTGGAAGATGTCTGTATGGTGCAGCTTTGTGAACAGTTAACTCTGTAACTGGGAGCAGACTAAACCAGGCCAGCAGCGTGATTAGTTCTGCTGAGAAGTTGGAAGTGTTAAGATGGGGAGGTTTTTGCAGTAGTATTATTGCATTACTTTTTGGATCTGAGCTACTATTTTGGATGTGAGTTTGTTCTTAGCAGAGCACAACTTAGCACTGTGCAAACATAATGACTTTTCATTTATGCTCTTTTTTTTTTAATCTCTCTTTTTTTTTTTATTATTAACTATTGCTATCATTACCTATGATAGCAGGTATAGCTATACTGATAGTAGGTACAGGTAGTTATAGTAGCTATGTAGCTATATAGTAGCTATAACTGTTCCACAAGTGCTCCAATAGCAGAGGTTTTGTACAAATGTATGCAATTTCCTGGAATGGATGAGGGAATAGGGAATATGTTGCTAGTTACCAACTTAGTTGTGCCTAATCTGATACTAATCAAAAGTTGTTATTTTTATCATATATTAATAAGTGATTTATATAAAACAAATTACTACTATAAATTTGTTTCTATGTCAAGGAGAAAAAAAATACATATTTATCTTTTATGTGTTTATGAACTTTTGCAGCCCAGAAGGCCAGCTGCATCCTGGGCTGCTTCAACAGACATGTGGCCAGCAGGTCAAGGGAGGTGATTGCCCCTCTCTACTCTGCCCTCATGGGTTCCCACCTGGAGTATTGCATCCAGGTCTGGAACCCCCAGCACAAGAAGGATGTGGACCTGTTAGAACAGGAGGGCCACGAGGATGACCAGAGGGCTGGTGCACCTCTCCTATGAAGAAAGATTGAGACAGCTGGGAATGTTCAGCCTGAAGAAGTGAAGGTTTCTGGGGAGACCTCATTGCAGCCTTTCAGTACTTAAAGGAGTCTTATAAAAAAGATGGAGAGTGACTTTTTACTCAGGTAGATAATGATAGGACAATGGTTTTAAACTGAATTAGGGGAGAGTCAGATTAGATTTGAGGAAGAAATTCTTCACTGTGAGGGTGGTGAGGCACTAGAACAGGCTGCCCAGAGAAGCTGTGGATGCCCCATCCCTGGAAGTGTTCAAGGCCAGGCTGGATGGTGCTTTGAGCAACCTGGTCTAGTGGAAGGTGTCCCTGCCCATGGCAGGGGGTTGGAACTAGGTGATCTTTAAGGTCCCTTCCAACCCAAGCCATTCTGTGATCCTATGATTTATCCCACACTGGCTGGGAATCAATGTCTCTGGCCCCCAAACTCAGCCCTGGAGCTGTTTCTCTAGTTCATTTTTGGTCAACCAATTTGACCATTGGTCATGTTGACTGAATAAGAAAACATAGGACTAGCCAGTTTACAGCCTGTGGGGTATGGGGTCTACAAGCTAAAGCATACCACTTCATGGCAGGATGAAGTTTCTATTAGAGTTGACTCACAAATATATGTAGTTCTGATGTACAGAAATATTCACAAAGTTCTGGAAAATCAATGCTGTATTTCAACCAGCTGAGTTACAAAACAGTGGTTCTTGCACGTCCTCTTATCATCTTCACACAGCCTTCCTCTTAGAAGTAGAGGAAGTAAATATGGCAAAACTAATGGCTATAAAAGCTGGGCCATCATGGCAGTTCTCCAGTATCTTCAAACAGTTTCCATAAACTCATAAACTACCAGGTTTTCAATCAAGAACAAACAACTTATGAAGAAGAGAATTCCATTGGACATGTTTAATATCTAAGTCCAGTCTTTCTAGTCTTTTATCCTGCAATTGCATTCTCAGTGTATGTGAATTTTCTGGAATATCACCATCAAGGTTTTGCGCGAACAACAAGGGTGAGAGAAACATTAGAAGAATAAAAAGGAAAATAAGAGATTCCTCCTAAAATCTCTGTAGAATAATTTGAGCTTTTTTGTCTGTTTTTTAAGCTGGACACATGGCATTCTCAGGACCACGCATGTAACAAAAAGATGAAAAAAAAAAAGATAATTGAGACAGATTCTGATCCAAATCACTCTGTTAAGGAAAAGCTCTGTCTACCATGACACGCTTACAATCTTAAGGATTTACCAAATGGACTTAAGCAACAGATTTGGAGTTGGATTTGCCTATGGGCTGCCTAGAAATAATGGGATTTGCACATGGAATCAATGTTTCCCATGTGTTCTCTGTTTTTAGCATATATCCTGTATGGGGGATCAAGACATCTAGAAAGCACCTGGTAAAAGACTTTGCAGCAGCAGTACAATATTTTATTATTGTTGTTGGTATGAAAGCTAAAGTAAGAAGAGAGGCATTTATATGCAGAACACAAGATATTACAGGCAATTATCAGATTTTAAAATCTCATTTAGAAAAGATATCAGAGATATATATTTGACAAAACACTTTTAATCTCTTTAGACAATATAGCAGGGACTTGAAGACTAACGTAATCTTCCCTTAGAGTGGTTGTCTGGGTAACAAAAAGCAGTTTTATGCTTCTTGGCAACAGATACTTTCACACTAGTGGAAGAGGCTCTACAAGAATGAGCTAGTTAATATCATATGATATCAACTAGTTTCTAGATAAAGTTTTCTCAGAAAACAAGTCTTTTTTTTTTTTCTTTCCCAAAGAGGAGCACAAACACCAAGCTTTGAAAATTCTATAGGCAAATCCACAATATTGCTATTTTAATTTCCATTCATATACCTAAAGATGCTAAATATGTAAACTCTGCTAGTAGTTACCCAAGAACCTGCATGTCATGTTGAGAGCTTTCTTAGAAGCATTGTTATCACAGATAGGTACCCAAGACCAAACAATCTCAACAAAGTATTTGGTGTTTTCTTCGTGTCATTAATGCTGCATCACATCAACCATATACAAACTTCAAGCGTTGTCTGCCCCATTTTTCCAATAGCATCACGGTTAAGATTTTTCCAATAGCATCACGGTTAATACATCACTCTGTATTATTCCTTAAAAGTCATGAAACTAGAAAATTCTTGGAAACTTAATTAACAGAGTGGAAGCCTGCAACTGAAAATTTAAATCTCTCTCCTAGAACACTGTATGGTAATCAGAATTTATGCAAGTCATCTGGAACTCAGCACCTCATGTGTTGGAAGGTGATTAAAAAATTAGGTGATATAAAGTAGAATACTAGAGTACCTAGTATTAGCTATATTACCTATACTAAGCTTATTGTATCCCTTTGAATAGACATCCCACTTATCTACTACAAATCTCAAGAACAATGATGACCCAGTACCAATTAACCAAAAAACAAAACCAAGAGAGATACCTGAACTGTAAGTTGTTTTTTTTTTTCAAATGCTTATACATTTAATATTTGATGAACATACAAATGAATCTTGAATTATATCCTTGCCCAATATAGCTAATGTTGACATTCAAAAAGAGGGTAGGCAAACAAAGAAGTAAACAAACAAAAAAGATAAACCAAAACCAACCAGTCAAACAAACAATCAAACAAACAAACCTAAGGTAAATTACAAATTTAAGATTCATGATCGAAACTCAGACTATATAAAAAACAATGGAAAATACACAGAGATCTCTCTGCAGTTGTTGTGGTTTGACACATACTCAAATTTTTATGTTTCCAGACCAATGAAAAGCAGTAAGAAAAAACATTAAAGGAGACAAAAACTGGCAGTTTGGCCAGTAAGTGCTGACTGAACAGCTGAGTGATTTCTTTGTATGGCTCATCACGGGTCTGCCAAGTAACAGCAGATGTAGGTAGCACCACTCTCCTAGTTGTGTAGATAGCGTAGGAGGGAGCTGCTGCCTCCAGTCACCTGGAAACAATGTTCCTTTATTTCACTGTATTAATGGGCACAGGAGACTGAATGTGCCTGTATAAGTGATTTCTACCCGTATTGATTTCTCCTTTACATAGGGCGAGTTAGGCAGTTTCATTCATATATTGTATCTGTACAATGCACAATAATTCAGAGCCCCTCAAAGCTGTGCTGCACCTTGTGTATAGGCACAGGGAGAAGGGAGAACACAAGTCTCACCATTTCCTTTCACTTGGAAGTCCCAGCTACAGCAAGTATCTTCTAGCTCTGACACTACAGTGTCAGTAGAATTAGATTGTCGTTCACATGCTTGACCACAAGGGCACTAATTGTAAATGAGATGACTCATCTTGATCAGCTTCCGTGGAATAAGGCTAAAAATAGGGCCCTGGTATTATAGTGACAACAAGCTGATGCAACGACAGCACTTTCAGGTTATTTTGTCTGCTAAAATTGCTAACAAACAACATTTTCTAAGAGGCAGTGAAAATGTTATCTTAGAAAGTTGTATGAACTGAAAACCAAGGTTCCTTTAACTCATGCATTGCAATAGTTTTCCCAATGGAAATACAAGGTAAATCCATCTGAGTGCAAAGACAGCTCATTCAGCTGTGTAGCCTAAAAGTGGAAACTCTATTCTCATCTATGACATTCAGTTTTAAACTGTATCTGTTGTCAGATGGGAAATGTCCACTGTTGGTGGATGTTCATACATAAGGATTCTGTATGTCAAATCATGTTTTGAACACCTTAAATTATATCCACACATTATTAGTAGGTACCTATTTTAGAAAAAGTTAAGAATAAAGGAAAATCTACTCCTCCTTTTGCTGTGAGTTTTTAAGTGAGCTAGTTGGTGTGTTTCAACATAAAAATGTGTTTCCCCTAAAATTACAGGGAAGAAGGAGAAATAGAATTTTCTTTTGATCTTTAAATGGTTTGATAATACAAGAACTGTCTGTGAGCTGCTTAACTGTATGGATGTGGAAACAGGCAGAGGTTTGACCTCATTACCTAACAGGAGAAATCAGATATATTTCAAAAATATGTCCACAGGGTGAATAGTTGCTTGCCAGGAACCTACAATGTATTTTAAACTCTGCATGGCCAGCCAAACTCAGATGACTAGTTTAGGGTCTCCATTTCTATTTTTTACCATGAGGAACTCCCTCAGTAACCAGCCCATTGTGCCTATAGCAGAGGAATGCCTACATGACAAGAGACACTTATTTTCAGATTAAAGGATTCTCAACCTAAGCCACTGAAGCTTGAAGGAAAATTCTGCCTTATGACATCTAATGCTGTAGAAATGAGGACTAAATGGATTGTGTATGCCTACATTTCCTGGAATGAAATGTGTTCCTGACTGGAAAATAGATCTGCCAGAAAATAAATAAATAAATAAATAAAAAGAAAAAAAAAATGTTTTCTGTCCTGTGATTAAAGAAGGATGAAAAAGAAAAGAAGGGTGAAAAAAAAAATCTATAAATGAAACAAAGTCTACATTTAAACATTTTCACAATCAAAATGATATTTTAAGTTGTCAACTCCCTCTTTTTTTAAATAAAGTTCATTTCTATCATTTAAAAATGTAGATAAGGCATTTCACATAAGCTATTGATTTTATTAGCAAAAGATATGATTTCTTGATTTGCTGTTGAGAAAGACTTGTTCTGCCAGACTTTAGACAAATGGAAGACACATCTGTTCTGAACAATTCACATAGACTGCTTCTGTAGGTTGTGTAAAGATAAAGACACCTCTGCAAAGAAATTCATATTACCCGCTCTGTTTCTTTTAGGATAGGATGATTCTGTGATTTCTCTCTCTTCCACCAACTTTTTCTCTCCTCATCTTACTTTCTTCATCCCTTCCTTCTGCTCTGTTAAGTCTACAGTGATACAACCTACTAGCTTGAAAGACTTCTATCTTTCTATGGCTGAAGTAAAATGCAACAAATCCCTCTTTTTGTGTTTAGCTAAAGTTGTCTGCTTGACACTTCATCATACTAGCTGCAAATTCTGTATGGAAAGCAGTGTAGATACTCTGTAACCATTGATTTAAGTACAAAAATAAATAGAACTTTAAAATAGCCACTTTTAAGACTTTCTAAATGTTTAAGTGAAAAGAGGATGATGCTTGGAAGCCAATTGGGTATTTTTGAAAAATTATTTTCTATGTCAGGAAAGAAAAAGCAGTAAAGATTTATCATAAAGATAAGCTTTTAAACATATAACAACATAATCCAAATAGTCTTATATTTTATGAAAAACACATTGTGTTCTTAAGACATTTATATGGCAAAATGTAGCTTGAAACAACATTTTATGATCGTGCTGTAAATCCTTGGAAGAGGAGAGGTCTCCAAGGAGAAAAAGAGCTCTCACACAACCAATGACACAAACAGAATTGGCAGTCACTTTCTGTAGTTTTAGCGAACATCTGGAACTCATATGTTTATTGCTGAAAATTGCCAAGATCTAAGACTAGACCATAGGAGTAGTTTAACTTCTACTAAAGAAGAATGAAGAAAATGTGAGAAATATAATCAAGTACCACAGCAATAAGGCCTTCTATATAATTTACAAACTTTCTTCTGCGTGTGAACAACTGTTTGTAATGCTAACTCACTCTAACTGCCAATGTTGAACTCTTGATTATAGGACAAGAAATGTCACGTTTACTCAAGTATACATGTCCTCAGCAGTATAAGTAAGAGATATCATTAGCAGATTTTCTAAATAATGCATATGAGTCTCATCTATGCTGCCAAATATTAAGAATTTTAAATACATAAATCATTGTGTAAGATTCTCTTGTATAATATAGGGAAAAAAAAAAGAGAGAGAGACATAATATTTCAAGGTAGAGATTATCTCTTAAGAAGAAAAGTAAGCAGCCAGGTCAATAATGTGTTCTGGTGCACCCTACCAACTTCAGTAAGGAGTACATTATATGAACATGAATTACTCTCTTCCTTAACACTGCTCCATATTTCTCTGCCACATCCTTTAATATTGCAATTTGGGAGCTGTAAACAGCTGTAAACTAAAAAAAAAAAAAAAAGTCTCAAAATGACCTGAATTGCAATAAAAGTGGACCTAAAACAGTACTGTCCTCACCTTAGAAGGGAAAAAAAAACCATCCCTAAAGACTGACTTTATGTGTTCTCATCTATTTTCTTGCCAAAGTTCTGTTATGGGACTGACATGCTTAATTATAATAGACATACAATAGACACACAAAGTCTGCATTATAATCTGTTCTGAAGTTTTAATCTAATGTTTTAATTTGGTCCCATGTCTACATTATACTCTTATAAATCCGAAAGAGGAAAGAGCTTGCTGGAAGAGATTAATTAACCAAGCAACGAACCAAGCAAGTTATCTAAAGAATAAGTGCTCTATTGTAATCATTCTATACTGATGATATATTCCAAAGCAATTTCTGAAAACTTCAGATTTGTTCATCTCAGGAACTTTTTAAAAAATCTATGGAATTCAACAGAATGGATTACAGGCTGTGAAAAAAAAGAGAGAGAGAGAGAGAGAGAGGGAGAGAGAAGATTTATGGTTGTGTTTCTGTTTTGAGATAAGCAGGTGTCTGGGATCCTCTGGTATTGTAACAGAGCCCTGCACAGAAAGAGGATACATCAAAGTTGAAATTTTACATGAATTTTCTGGGTGACCACAGGGGTGATACTGACAAAGAAAAAGATACAGATAAATAAAGCCATGCAAATAACTCCTAGTGCATCATTTAGCAATGTGTGCTTGGGGTGGGCCACCATGGGCTAACTGGAACAGAAGCACATACAAATATTTTCTGGGAAAACTTTTTTCCTCACACTTTCATGAAGTTGCATGAAATTACTTGCCAACAAGTAATTTCACTGATTTCAGCAAACGTGATTTATAGTTCCAAAAATGGTAAGTGAGTTGGATTCATGCAGGTAAGGAACAAAATGGAAGTAGTGGTATATAACCTCACCTATATGTTTGGGGGAAAAAAAAGAAGAAAAACTCCTTCTGCTATGAAAAGTTTGTTTCTAAATGCCTAAGTATTGCTCTTACTGATTTGTGGGGAAACGAGGAAAAAGCTAATTTATTCATGAGTTAAAATGTATATGTCAAGATAAAGTTTGGAGCAAAGAATTTATTAAAAAAAAAAAAGAATTTATCATGGTGCTGTATGTAATGGAGGGGCTGGGCTGTATGGAGCTTGCCGTTGGCAATAACACAGTTGAGAGCCTCCAGGTAAGGATTAAGTAACGAGCAAATAAAGGGGATGTTGTGAGAGTGTACTATAGACCGCCCAGCCATGATGATGACACCGATGAATTGTTCTTTAAGGAACTAAAAGATACTTCTAGATCAGCTGCCCTTGTCCTTTCGGGTGACTTCAACTTGCCAGAACTGGGAATACCATACAGCTGATAAAAGCAGGTCCAGGAGATTCTTAAAACACCTTGATGATAACTTCTTTGTACAGATGTGTAGGGAGCCAACTAGGAAAGGTGCCCTCCTAGATCTGTTGCTTGAGAACAGAGAGGGTCTTGTGGGTGACGTGGCAATTGACAGCTCTCTTGGTCATAGTGACCATGAAGTGGTTGAGTTTAAACTCTTTGGTGATAGGACAAAAAATGCTACCAAAACTTCAACCCTGGATTTGGGAAGAGCAGACTTTGCTTAGGGAATTAGTAAGGTCCCTTGCGAAACTGCTGTGGAAGGCATTGGGGTCCATTAGTGCTGGTGGCTCTTTAAGTACTACCTCTTAAAAGCACAGGAACAGGCAATTCCAAAGTGTCAGAATTCAAGCAGGCAGGGCAGAAGGTCAGCTTGGCTGAGCAGGGATCTTCTTCTAGAGCTTAGGTGGAAAAAGAAAGTGTGTGGCCTGGAAGTGAGGTCAGGCAACATGGGAGGACTACAGAGATGCTGTTCACCTTTGTAGGGAGAAAATTTGTGTGGCCAAAGCTCAATTAGATTTGAAGCTGGCCAGTATGGTGGAAGACAATGAAAAAATCTTTTTTTAAAATATGTTAACAGCAAAAGGAGGATCAGAGATAACATTGGTCCATGACTTGATGAGGATGGTTACCACACAAACAGGGACATAGACAAAGCAGAGACATTTAATAGCTTCTTCGCCTCTGTCTTCAACACCCATGATGGGCTCTGGGACCCCAGGTGCCCTGAGTTGGAGGACTCTGACTGCAGTAACGATAAACTCCCAGTCAACTCCAAACTTGTGCAGGACTTGCTGCTCCAGCTGGATGCATATAAGTCTATGGGGCCTGATGGGATTCATGCCAAGGTACTAAGAGATCTGGCTGATGTCATCGTGAGACCTCTCTCAATTATTTTTCAATGTTTTTGGGAATCTGAAGAGGTCCCAGTTGTCTGGAAGTTGGCAAATGTTGTTTCAATTTTCAAGAAGGGCAAGAAAGAAGACCCTGGTGATTACAGGCCTGTCAGTCTCACTTCAGTGCCTGGTAAAATCATGGAGAAAATTATTCTGGGAGTTACTGAAAAACACCAGGAGGACAATGCAGTCATTGGTCACAACCAATGAGGGGAAAGTCCTGCTTAATGAACTTAATTTCAATTATGACAAGGTCACCCATCTAGATGACCAAGGGAAGCCAGTTGGTGTAACCTTTTCAGATTTCAGCAAAGCTTTCAATACTGTTTGTCACAGTATCCTTCTGGACAAAATGTCCAGAATACAGCTAGATAAATACATAATATGATGGGTGAACAGTTGGCTGATGGGTCAGGCTCAAAGGATTTTAGTAAATGGGGTTACATCAGACTGGCAACTGACACTAGTGGGGTTCCTCATGGCACCATTTTAGGGCCAGTTTTCTTTATGTTTTCATAAATGACTTGGATGTAGGATTTGAAGGTATACCGAATAAATTTGTGGATTACACTAAATTAGGAGGAGCTGTTGACTTCCTCGAAGGCAGACAGGCCTTACAGACAGATCTTGACAAATTAGAGAGCTGGGCAATCACCAACAACATGACATTTAACAAGAGCAAATGCTGGATTCTGCACCTGGGACGGGACAAGCCTGGTTGTATGTACAGACTGGGGGACGAGAGGCTGGAGAGCAGCCCCACAGAAAGCGATCTGGGGGTTCTGGTTGATGGCAAGTTGAATATGAGTCAGGAGTGTGCCCCTGCAGCCAAAAAGGCCAACTGTATCTTGGGGTGCATCAGGCATGGCATTGCTAGCCAGTCGAGGGAAGGGATTGTCCCGCTTTGCTCTGCTCCGGTGAGGCCTCACCTCTAGTGCTGTGTGCAGTTTTGGGTGCCACAGTATAAAAAGGACATAAAACTATTAGAGAGCGTCCAAAGGGGGGCTACCAAGATGGTGAAGGGTCTGGAGGGGAAGACATATGAGGAGCGGCTGAGGTCCCTTGGTTTGTTCAGCCCAGAGAAGAGCAGACTGAGGGGAGGCCTCATGGCGGCCTGCAGCTTCCTCACGAGGGGAGCGGAGGGGCAGGCGCTGAGCTCTGCTCTCTGGTGACAGTGACAGGACCCGAGGGCACGGCATGGAGCTGTGACAGGGGAGGGTCAGGCTGGGTGTTAGGAAAAGGTTCTTCACCGAGAGGGTGGTTGGGCACTGGAACAGGCTCCCCAGGGAAGTGGTCATGGCACAATTCCTGCTGGAGTTTAAGAAGCATTTGGAAAATGCTGTCAGAAATATGGTTTTGATTTTTGGGTGGTCCTGTGTGGAGCCAGGAGTTGGACTCAATGATCCTGGTGGGTCCCTTCCAACTCAGGATATTCTATGGTTCTACAAGTTTTCAGTACTTAAAATAGGAGGCGACCCTGAAAAGAAAAATCAAAGTTACTACAATAATGGTACAACACTGAACATCTGGAAGTCATGTATTTACTCCTTGGCCAGTAGGGGAGCACACATATTATTTTATCCAGCTATATTTTCCTCTTGAAACAAATTACTTGTCACTGACACAAAGCAAAACAAGACCAAACAAAACAAAAAAACTTATTAAGTCCAAATAATGTGGTTAAAATTGAGTTTCTGTTTTGGAAAAAAAAGCCAGACCTGACTTAAAGGTTTCAAGAAATGGTGAATCTTCTGATTGGTTTTGTGTTCCTTTCTGCCCTTTTCTTTTCTCCCCATCCTTCCGAGACAGCTAAAGAAGACCCCAAACTTTGTATTCTCAAGTAGATACATATTCTGTCCAAAAGGGGGACTGCAGAACTATCATCATATAACAAGATATGACTATACTCTTAGGTGTAAGCTGTAGTCCTGCAGATGCCCTTTCCATTGCTGAAGCTTCCAGGGGTGAGGAGGAATCTTACACAGCTCTTTCAACCATTAAATTAGAGCTATGTCCCTCTTAGTGTTAAAAATGGTTACTATGTTTTGGTCATTGTTCTCCAATGTCCTGTCCCAAAATCAGAGCTCCACAGAAAAAACGGGAGGATGAAAACTGTTCAAGTAAGCAGAATATACAACTAAAGTAGCATGCTAATGATACTCAGAAAAGTAACAGACATTCACATAATTTCTGGAAACTGAGACTGTTAATCAGTTCTAGTAATATCCTCAAGCAGCTTTTAAGGGGAAGAAAAAGTGTAATATTAGCTTTGCTATAACTAAATGCTATTTCTAATGACATCCATGGTAGTTGGAGGCACGCATTTATGAGGGTAAGTATTATGTGAAAATACTAAGAAATAAGAGAAACATCAAGTATGTTTTTTGCAAAAAAAGGTATTATGCACAAAATGAGATTGTTTCTTTTATTTGCTTAGTGTCTTCCAGAGAATAATTTGGATAGAAAAGTATGCAGTTAGTCTTCATTCACTTTCTCTGATCTGATTCCAAAGAATATAATAGAATTATCTCTGATTTATAGTTGTATAAGAGTTAGTTGTTACATGGCATGTAATTCCCAGTGCTGTACATGCATGTGAGTGAAGGTGAAGCCAAGCCTCTGTAAGGAAGCAGTGCAATCAATGCCTGTTTAAGTCCCTTCCTTTCCCTTCTAGAAAAGGGAATGACCTCTTCAAAAGGTGACACAGAGCTCAAAGAATTCAACTTCTAAGTTGAACTACCCCTTGAGAGGGGGAAGGGGAAAAGGAAGAAGCAGCAACAAGTAAGGAAAGAGGGGCAGATTTTTGTAGTAAGTACATACATTATTTTTTAACAATAAAACTCCAAATTGATCTCATAATTTGTTTGTCAAAAGATTCAGACTGACTGAATATGGGATAGACCCTGATGCAGCTAATCTAACCATAATTAATGAAAACCAGAAACTTGTTTTCTGATATTGTTATCCAGATCACAGCCATTTCAACCAGATGCTGTGTCCATAAATAGAAACTTTATGTTAAGAATTTCAAAAGTCTGTCTTGAAATTGACAGCACAGAGCAGAAGAAAGACATTTTTTTTCTGAAACTTGGATAAACTCAGTAAATAATAATCATTATTATAATATAGTGTCAAACAGATCAACTTTATGGGAAACTTCAATATTTGAGTAAACGAAAGCTCTGCAACTTGTTTAGTATTACTGTGTGTCCTTAAACTGGAGGGAAAATGAGAATAACATGCTGCTTAGTAAACATTGAAAGCATTAACCTGTTAAATCACTAAATTCCTCCTAACAAATGCAAAAAAAAACATCAGCTGTATCTAAGATCCACTGAATGATATCTTGTTGAGTATATGATACATCAGTAGTATGAGTTAAACGACTCAGGAGCATGGATGGAACAGATGTTGGCTGGACTATATTTGAGTTTTTTAGTTATTTGTCTTGGTGCAAAAGAGGCTCTTTTGGTCATCAACCAAATCCAGTCAAATAAGATAGGAGAAGCTACAGAAGTTCAACTTTGCAAACAATGTTATTACAAACATAAAAATAAGTTGATTTGACACCTTGTCATTTGTAGTGATAAAGAACCAATCACTCTGATAATCTATAGAACTACCCTTATTACTTATAAAAAGACATTACCAAATGAACTCAATGACATTTGTAAGAAAAACCACTTCTACATTCTCATACAGTTCTCCCAGCAGAACAGCAACCTACAAATCAAATTCAGGCTTAAATGGGATCATCATTCCTTGACTAAGTCAGTTATGCAGTCAAAATGTGAAATTACTTGAATTTGATAATATAGTGGAGGAATTATTTAGATACACACTAAAAAGCTTCCTGTGTCTCTATGACTCTCAAACATTAAAGATGCCATTATTTTCATGTATTAAAAAAAAAGGGGGGGGGGGGATTGCAATACTGTATTGCCACTCAACTGTAACTTCAGATTGAAAGGAGATATAAGGAAAATTATACTTAGCACTCTTCAACTGTGAGAGAAGTGAGACAGATGGTTTGTTGTGTTCTCTGTCTTCAGTAATCTGATAGGCACATTTACAACTGTCAGTACACTTCTAGCCTGCTAGCTACCTTAAAATTTTGGTTTCCACAAAAGCATACTGATACCATGACATCTCAAGACTGTTCTGTGATGGAGTGTTTGATAGAGTCAGTTAGGACAGCATCCTAATCAATCCTTACCCCTTTGCCTTTAGCAAAAAAGTAACCAAACAAAAAAGCCCTAGAGCTCAATATCATTCTGTTTTCCAGCCATGCTTCTCACCAGTAAAGCAAGGAGCTAGACCTAGATATATTTTCATAATGTGAAATTTGCTTAAATTTAGCGGATTTTGAAACCATCAAAAATCTTTTTAGGCAATTGTGAAGTGTTGTATAGTAAAAACTTTGTCCCTGAGGCTCAGTCACTGGCTTTAGAAACCTTGGTTGTAAAGAGCGAGGCAGTCATTATGAACCTAGAAAAACACTGGAGTGATAGATAAGCCTTCACCAGGTAAAGTTTAAACAGTAACATATGGTCGACACTTATCATATAATTTTGCCAACTTAGCAATATATCACATGATACCCTTTTGTACAAGGGCCTGGCAAAATGCACTACCAGATATGGAACATCTTTGGTCTGATTAACAAGCAGTTTGGAAACAGCAAAGCAGAAAACTTCAAATTAAATAAAACATCTACATAGTAGTGGCAGTAATATCGAGTTTACTATATGGTGTGAAACATTGTCTTGCTATAGATGACATATTTAGCTTTTAAATGGGTTTCATCTGCACCGTCTGTGTGCCATATTGTGTGCATGATATAGCAGTATAACATTTATAGTAATAAACTTTTGGAACATACTGGTCTTTCAGGGAATAAAGGAACAATCATCGCAGAACAGCTGCACTGTGCTGATCATGCATCTAGAATGGAAGACACCAAAATGCCACTGCAGATCCTGAATGGTGAGACATAAGAGTAGGTGAGGTAGAGAAACAATGGAGGGATACAAAGGAGCACAGTCCTGGGCAATGTGAACTTGATGTCAGTTACTAGTATTTACTGTCAATACACAAATCACATTCGTACACAGTGATCTGAATGTGAGCATCTCAGTTTGAGAAGCTCCACACACCCCATGCATGAAAAATTCAGTTTCCAAAACAACAATGGGTTTAGCAGGAATCTGTTTCAGTCTAGCTGGGAGAAACTTTCTCTCTCATGTTTATTCATCAAGCTTACTCTTAAAGCACATACACAGAATGCACCTTTCTTACATGTTGTCCTGGTTTGGTTTAGTATGGTGATGTGTTCTGGATTCAGGATGAGAACAACGCTGATAACACACCAATGTTTTAATTGTTGTGGAGCAGTGCTTACACAGAGCCAAGGACTTTTTCAGCTTCTCATACCACCCTGCCAACAAGGAGGCTGGGGGTACACAAGAAGCTGGGAGGGGACAGAACCAGGACAGCTGGCCCAAAATGGCCAAAGGGATGTCCCATACTACATGACGTCATGCTGAACAATTAATATGGTTAATATGGGGTGGCTGGCCAGGGTGGGGGACTGCTGCTCAGGGATGGGATGGGCATCGGTCAGCAGGTGGTGAGAAATTGCTTTGCGCATCACTTGCTCTGTACATTCTGTTATTATTATCATCATCATTGTTATTATTATTTTCCCTTCCTTTTCTGTACTATGAAACTGCCTTTATCTCAACCTACGAGTTTTGTCTTTTTTCTCATTCTCTCCATCATCCCACTGTTGGCAGGGGGAGGGTGAGTTGTGTGGTGCTTAGCTGCCTGCCAGGTTAAACCACAACACATGGCAAAGCATTACTCTTAAAACCTAACTAATGGTTAGTTTACAGCTGTGGTGTCAAGGTTCAACATGAACTGTAGCTAACTACTCAGTTCTAATCACTTTTT
>VXAA01005469.1:115822-152296 GCA_013399115.1 Anseranas semipalmata
TCCAGATCATTGATAAAGATATTGAAGAGAACTGGCCCTAATACTGAGCCCCGGGGGACACCACTCATGACCGGCCTCCAACTGGATTTAACACCATTCACCACAACAATTTGGGCCCGGCCACCCAGCCAGTTTCTAACCCAACGAAGCGTACGCCAGTCCAAGCCATGAGCAGCCAGTTTCTTCAGGAGAATGCTGTGGGAAACGGCGTCAAAATCCTCACAGAAGTCAAGGTAGGCCACATCCGCAGCCTTTCCCTCATCCACTAAGCGCGTCACTTGGTCATAGAAGGAGATCAGGTTCGTCGAGCAGGACCTGGCTTTCATAAACCCATACTGACCAGGGCCTGACCGCCTGGTTGCCCTGCAAGTACTGTGTGATGGCACTCAAGATAATCTGCTCCATGAGCTTCCCCGGCACCAAAGTCAGAACTTAGAAGAATTTAGAACTTAGTGATATGGTTTAACAGTGGACTTAGTAGTGTTAGGTTATAGGTTGGGCTGGATGATCTTAGAAGTCTTTTCCACCTATATGATTCTATGATTCTGTGACTTTTCCATTTTCAGATCTCTAAGTCATAGTTTGGGAAAAAAAGGATTCCTTTTCTGCCAATGAATACCGCATTTTATATTTGATCTTTAGATAGATGGCAACATAACAGACTCAAATCAAAATATTGCCTCTGCAAAAAAATATAAATTTAAATTAAATATAATTCTCTCCTTTGGCATAAACTTAATTCTGAACATGAATTTTTAAAGCCATTGAAGCCAAAACGGAAATGTTAGTAAAGTCTCCCCAGATATTAGGATGGCCAATTAAGGAGGAAAAAACACTTATCAATTAGATTACAGATAAAACACTTCAAAATTTTTCAGAAATCAGAACTACATAAGAAAATATGACTAATACAGGTATCACATGATCACAGCTCAAAAATTTTGGCATGGCCAGAACCTGATAGCTACTTTGCTATGTCATGTTGTTCATGAAACAGCGAGTTTCTGTACAAGATTAAACTTCCACTGACATACCTCCTCCTCAGGCTTATTTTAGCAATACTTTTTCATTCTTAGTCTGCTATGCAATAGCTTTCTGATCCCTTAGCAAGACAAAGACAAAAGAAGCCACTCAGGGCAAGTAGGAGAATGGGGGGAAAGTGTTTTGAGTTTGCTTTTAGTTCTCACTGCTCTAGTCTGTTATTAATTGGCAATAAATTAAATGAATCTTCCTTACGCTGAGTCCATTTTGCCCATGATGGTAACCAACGAATGATGTCTCTGTCTTTATCTCAACCCACAAGTTTTTTCATTGTATTTTGTCATCCTTTTCTTTCTGAGGTGGGGCAGTGAAAGAGCAGCATAGTGGGCACCCGAATGCTAGCCATGGGCAACACATCACAGACATTTACTGTGATTTTTAATCAATAATCTTTTTTATTTTTTTTTATGCTTCTCTTATTCTCTCTTGCTCTTTTGCTAAATAGATAAAAGTCAAAGGGCGCTCTTTGCTAGAAGTCATAAGATATATGTGTTCACTTAGCAGTTTCACATTTCTGTTCTTTGAAAAGAACATTAAGAGCTGCACTGGAGTTTTAGTCACCCTTTCTGTTTTCCTTTTTTTTAATTTTTTTTTTGCCAAAATACTTGTGTGAAGAATGTTTAGTTCCTTTACCCATCTTATTAAACCACATGATTTAATTTACTAAACTGTAGTAAAGAAGTAAAACTGTAAGTCTGAAAATTAAACAAATGATGACTACTACACCAGTAAAAGTACCATTGCAAGATACTTCCCCCCAAAAAATGATTCAGAAATGCCACTTAGACTTAATCATTCTCTCCTACATTTGGATCATTTAATGATAAAAATAGACAGTGTTAATAAAATATTTGTACAAACCAAATAAGAAGCAACAGCCGTGATTACTTTCTGCATCATTTGCCATTCTAACATCCTAGATAACAAATCTTCTGAGAAAATCTTTTCAGATTTGTTATCTTTCTTTCCACTTGTAATCACTGCTTTCATATTTGATAGATTTTCCAGTCTGGCTCACCTCTACCAGAGAAAAATACTCCACAAACTGCACAACAGTATATTTTTGATGATCATCACTATTCTGTATATGAGTGAACTGCAGAAATTAAAGAAAATTCCCAATATAACTATCTGGAAATATTACAGATGCTAAAAATATAATTACAAGATGGCAGCAAAAAGCACTAATGCTAGAAAGAACAGTATAATTCTTTGAAAGTGTGCCACATAATTATTACTATATAATTAATATGCTTGACTGATTTATAAGCATAAGAATATTTGATATTAAGTTGCCATGAGAGAGCCATTGAAGTAAAACTACACAATACACAAATTAAAGCTTTAAAGAAGTCACTGAACCTTTATTTACTTCTGAATATTAGTTATAATCATCGATATTCTCAACCTACTTGGGTAATTTCCTCCAATATATTCTCCCAAGAGGACTTTTCATAATTAAAAACTTGAAGAATATCTATGCTTTCTGTACAAAAATAAATAAATAAAAACGTAGGAATAATTATATCACTTTATAGTATGTTTCTCATAATCTGTGCATTACATATGTAGATAATAGTGATAGTTGAATTTGAGAAATATACAGAAATTGTTCAGTACTATATTTGGTGATTTGACCACATAATAACCTACTTACAGCATGGAAATCATTGTTTTTCACTTACTGCAACACATTTAGAAATAATCTTCCATTTAATTTTAAATATCCTGCTTAACTTTTAAGTTACTCTTTATGTAAATAAAAATCTTACTATGTATTTAGAGTGAATATTGAAATAAGCAAAAGGTTTCTGAAGTAATAATCATCAATTTCAGACTGTTGAAATGGGTCACAACAGTCCACATTAGCATTTAATTAACATTTTTTGAACATGAAACTTGAGAAGCTGTGCTGTTAAAAGTGCTCTCAGAGTAGAATTCAAGACTGCTAAGCCCTTAACAATAAATCTTCAATAAACTTAATTTTTTTATGTTTTTTTTTTTTCTGGCCAAAACTGTGCTCCCTAGCAAGCTCCTTCTTAAAGCATTTTATTGAGTTTGCTACACCAATTAGCATAACAGAAATGAGAGCAAACTGGGAGTTTATTAACTGCAACAAACTGTCCACAGTAGAATTAACTTCCTGGAAAACCCTATCGCTTCTTACATTAGAGAACATATACTTATATAACGGAGGACGTAGTCACAGCACCAAACTTATCAGCGTTTAAGAAGCGTTTGGACTGTGCTCTTAGTCATATGGTCTGAATTTTTGGGCAGACCTGTGTAGTGCTAGGAGTTGGACTCAATGATCCTTATGGGTCCCTTCCAACTTGAGATACTCTATGATTCTATGATTCTATAACCTCTATCAATAAAAATATATTTCAACTACACCTACGTGTGGCTTGTATAATTTTAATTCCTGAAGACTTCTGATTTGATAAGAGTCTTTGGGGGTATCAAGCATGTAACGTACAGTATATATGTGCAGCATTGCTGTAGTTTTCAAACTATAGAGAGAAATGCAACTTGTTGCTGTCTGTACTCTTGTAGGAAGTTTTCTCATAGCTTAAATGTCACTTGAGGTCTTGATATTGATTTGTAGTTTGTTCTGAGGGAAATGGTAATTTTAACCAATACCCGCACAGATATATATGGCTGGTAGGGACTTTGATAGAAGCAGCCTTCATGAAGCTGGTGACAGACAAAGTCTGTAGCTTGCAGAAGATATCATTATACACCATGCATATCACATCCAGGTTGTTTTATGTCTATAATGTCATGTCTTTCAGACACAATTTAAGTACAGGAGAGCGAGAAAGTATTGTATCTATGAAGTTGTATACCTTATGTCAGCCAGCTTTGTTTGCCAGAAAAATTGATTCATAGAATCATAAAATATGCTGAGTTGGAAGGGACCCATGAGGATCATCATGTCCAACTCCTGACTCCAGAGAGGACAACCTAAGAGTTAAACCGTATGTCTAAGAGTGTTGTCCAAACAACTCTTGAACACCAACAGGCTTTGGGCCACAAACACTCCCCTGGGGAGCCTGATCCAGTACTGAACCACCCTCTCAGTGAAGAACTTGAAGAAATTGTTCTAGGACTTGCTATAAGGAAATCTAATCTTAATCTACAAAGAAAGATTTACACATAGTTTATTTTCCTTACTTTATAGAGGCATAAACTCTCTTTTGCTAGGGTTATATTTTAAATGTTGTAAACAATAGAGAGTATAGCTGAAAGTATTTTGTGTTTAAAATAACTTGTCACAATATCCAAAGTTGAAAAAATATTATGTAAATTATTTGAATTCATAATGCCTGTAAAAATGAGATTAGACTATGTGAGAACAGTTTCCATGTGCTACAGTCGTGTTGGTTTGAGTATGTTTAGAGACAGCCTTAGGATCTGTCTTTCACGTAAACAGTGCAGATTGGTCTTAACAGGCATACTTTCAACTGCACACTACAGAAAACTTAATTCTATTTCTTGCAGTTGAACTACCTGGCTAAAGGTGACATTCTGTAGATTGTTTTAAAAAAGAATTATTATTTCACAATTGTCTTTGTGTTTTATAACTAAGGAAAAGGGAAGGAAATCCATCCCCTTGTGCAAATAAAGAGCGTCTTACTTTTATCCCAAAGACAGAAATGTGTTTTTTCATCAAAAATAAAGTCAGTACCCAGCTGTGCAATCTTCCTTCTTTATTGTAAAACTCTTGGAAACATTAAAAATCAGATATTAAAGTCAAAAGTTCTTGACAATGTTACTTTACTCTACTTGTTAGAAATAAAGACCTACAAATAAAGACCAGTTTGGTTTTTTTTTGTTGGTAGTGGTGGTTTTGTTTTTTGTTTTTTGTTTGTAGATCTAGTATGTCAGCTAATTATATGCAGAGATAGTCTATATACATGCATATGGAATTATTAAGAGATGATATAGGGGCAATTTCAAGTAAAGTCACATTAAAGTGGCACCAATTATAATAATGTTTGATTACAGATATATTTGTCTCTTGAAGAGTATTCTCCCTACTCTCCTAATCCATCTATAATAACATTATTTCAATTAAATACATTTAAAAATCACAAACTTAGCTAAACCTCTGTCATTCTGTTGAACACACAAGTTATTTTAAAATTACACTAGTGCAATAAAAAGATTCTGGTATTTGTTGTATCAGCTTTCTTTATCAGCTCACATGCTATAAATTCCACTTGCACCATTTGGGAGGTTTTGAACTAATATTTGCAGGACTGGTAAGTACATTCCAATTTGTCTTCAGCCACAGGCTGTTGCGGTGTTTATTGCAAAAGCTAAATTGTATTTTACTAAACAGAGACTCTTATATTTTTCAACTACAATTAAGAGTACAATAATTTGGGCAAACATAGTATGTCCACATGAAATGAAGGAGACTGACCGCTGAACACAGCTGTCATCTTAAGTTAGCTTTAGAAAAAAATAGTAAGTGTTATGCCTTTCTATAAAGTCAAATCAAAATTTTTACTCTAAAATGTCAAATAATCTCATTAGCTTTGTGACTCAGCTCTTATTTACAAAGGTAAATCCAGCCTGCTTAATTCTTCATTTGTAACTACCAAATCCATTATACCTGCTGCACACCAAAGCACTGTACCACTGTACTTTGGTATCTTTTACACAGTGAACTGAAAACATAAGGCACCATGAGCTCCTCCAGTGCCAAGAAAGTGGACTGCCAAACATGTTATTCAGTCCCTTGCATTGTGAAATAAATACGTATCTTCAATATCAACATAAATTAGATCATTTAGATCATTAGATCATATTAGATCATTAGATCATATGGGCTAAAGTTGCGTCAGGGGAGGTTTAGGTTGAATATTAGGAAAAACTTCTTTACCGAAAGGGTAGTTAGGCATTGGAATGGGCTGCCCAGGGAAGTGGTTGAGTCACCATCCCTGGAGGTCTTTAAAAGACGTTTAGATGTTGAGCTTAGAGATATGGTTTAGTGTGGGCCTTGTTAGAGTTAGGTCAGAGGTTGGACTAGGTGATCTTGGAGGTCTCTTCCAACCTGAACGATTCTGTGATTCTGTGATTTTAGGAACAGTCTAAATTGGCATGTTTTGTTACCCATCTTCTCTTCCCCTTCCCTTCCCATCACTTAATAATGACTTTACCCATAAGATTTTTGCACCAGATTATTGTTCACTGCTCTTGCACTTCATTTAGTATTATGAGCTCAAAATATTTCTTTTCCCTCTTTTTTTTTTTCCTCTTCTTTCAATTTGAGCACATTTGGCCCTCATTCCAATGTATCTATTCATTTTTCAATAACATGAGTTTTGTCGTGTCCCATCTGTGATTTATTTTTCCACAAAAATAACCACAAACGTTCACAAAAATACTGCCCATGTTATTGTATTGTAGTCTTTGGAAAGACTTTAGTAGATCACATTCAGGAATGTTTCGAGGGCATATCCATCACAAAATTTATTTTTCTGTATCTTAATCTTAATGCCAACCAAAAATATTTTCCACTACAGTTGTTTGCTTACACTTCATGAAAAATAACAAGATCAGATGTTAATACATGTTAAGTTTTAACTAGAGTATATGAATTAAATCTGGTTGGGAATTTTACAATTAAAGACATTTCTGTTTCTATCTGGCAGTGTTTCTGCAAAAGAAAATTGCATTTCACTGGTTTACTACATCTTTATAAATGTGTTTAAATGGTGTATATGAAAGAGATTGATATAATTAATTCAAACTTTCAAAAGACCCTTGACAAGGTCCTTGACAGGAGGTTACCAAAGGAAGCATGCAGTCATAGGATGAGATGCAAAGAACTGGTATAGACCAAAAACTGGGCTGGAGACAGAAAGCTAATGCAAAATGACCTATATTCAGTAAAAAAAAATAAAAAATAAAGATGAAAAGAGCAAAACAATAATAGCAGGGTGGCTGATGGTTCTGCGCTAGATCTGCTGTTATTTAATGATCTGTATTTTAATGGTCTGGAAAAGGAATGAGCAAAAAGGTAAAAAAAAATGCATATGACACAAAGTTATTTGTTCAACCAGGTTCGGAGAGGAATGCAGGAAACTTCTGTTAATCATATTCAAATTTAGATGCATTGGCAAACTGATGTCAAATAAAGTTCAAAGTTGGTAAAAGCAAACTAATGATCACTGAAGAGGAAAATACACCTTGTGTGGTTCTGTACTATTGAAGGAAAGGGTTTTAATAGTCACAGCTCAATGCAGACCTAAATTTCATACCCACTTGCAGTCAAAAACAAATCACAATATTAAAGGCAATATATGGAATGACATACAGTGTTTAGAAAATATTCATACACAAATAAATAATGTATAAAATAATACATGGATTTTCCAACTCAAAAAGGCTCATATTAAAATGGCTCAGAAAAGTAAAAGAATAACTGTATTATTGGAAGATCTCAAATTAAAATATACGAAAAAGATTACTGTTGATATTATCTACGGATAATGACTGATATTCAGAAGTTCAGTGAAGAGGTTCTGTTCCAATGCGAAACGGAACTCAACTCAAAGTTCATTTTCAAGACTTATTACAGATTTTAACATTATGCACAATAACCCATGAAAGTCATTGTTCAAGGATGCCGTGAAGCTTGAGAATATAGCAAGCTTCAAAAAGAGAATTTTTACATAGATAACAAATATAACCAAAGTTATAACAGTTAAAAATATCAAAGTTTATGGAAGCTATCAAATGTTATGGAAATTTAAGCCACAAACTAGTTACAAACAATTAGAAAAAATAGGGATGATTATTCCATTTGTTTTCAGTAAGGCCATTCTCATTGAAGCTGAAGCTGCTGCCCTTTGATGGAAGAAGAATATATCACTAAATGAACTTTGTATTGTCTCTAGAATGGCAACCCCCTTTTTGCCATCATTCTAGCCCTAATTATGACTGAAGAAATTTTACCTATCTAAAGCAAAGCAACAAGCTTCATTACCTACCACCTAAGGAGTAAAAATCTTCCACAGCAGACTGGGAGCTGGAATCAAGTTTCTAAGATAAGCATTCTAAGACAAACACACCAATTTGGAGGAAAATGATTAATTTTTAAAAGATACCCATGACTGGATTGGTCTCATATTTCTGAAATGCTTCTAACATCCTTTTTATATATTGGTAAAGGGCACCACATCACTGTTATGAAACTTAGTGACAGGACTTCTGTTAGGACTTTTTAGCCCTTTCATTAAATACACACCTGTAGCAAGAGGATTTTATTATAATTTTCATTAGAACATATACAAAGTGTGTAGTTTACAGACATTATTTTTTTATTACAATTAGGTTTGGACCATTTCCTTTTGAAAATTAATGATAATCAAACAGCATATATATATATATCCTGCTAAAATTTTCTCACCTTGACTCATCAAAACTGTTCGTGTGTTCAGGTGGAAACATTTGTATATTGCTTCAGACCACAGTGAAGGCAGCAAACTTAACAGTCTCCATTTTCTTGTTAATGGCACATTACACTCTCCACACTGTCAGTAAGTCAATCCCACTTAATGGATAGAATAGACAGCTTTTGCAAGTTGAAAATTAAGTAACCATGTCATAACAGCTGCTTGAAATGAGTTGACATGGTTCAGATTATTTTTCCCTGGACAATTAAAAGAGGGGACCAGTGAAATTGTTCCCAGGCAGACGGATGATATAACAGCTCAGAACAGACAGAAGCACCTAACATAAAGGCAGAATAGGGAGCCTTGAGGAGAAAGGAATCTCTTCAGTCCTCTCATGGAGAATGCAGTGGAGGACAAAGCTTACATAGTTTTTACTTGAACTGATTTGTTCTTTTCAAATGAAAGGAAAAGAATATTAATGCAAAATGGGGAAAGGGTGAACTACTTTGGGCAGTGGAAATAATGCTGCAGAAAAGAAAGTGGCCCATTCTCAAATCTTGTTCTCTCCCAGTGCAGTATAGGAGAGAGTAAAATTTTGCCTATCTCCTGAACATCATCTTCAGCATAAACCATTATGCTAGCCTCAACAGCTGAAGTGTTTTTGATTGCAGTTGTAATCTTGCATGTTAATAAAGGTCAGTGTGCACAAGTAAATTAAATGCTTCTCTGAAGATGTTAGGGTGAGAAAATCTATTGTCTTATCTTAAAAACAAACAAACAAACAAACAAAAAACAAGGGCTGAATACATTCACAAAACTAAATCTTCTTTGTAAAATTGTTTCCAGAAAAGGAAGTCTTAAAATCATTTAAAATTCAAACCCCAAATCAAGAGCACAAAATGTAGCATGGCATTAATAATGTGAAATGTGTTATCACAAAATTCACTTTAACAGCCCAGAAGCTGACAATGAAGAACAGCAGAAGGTTAGGAACACAGTCATACCGAGTCTGACCAAATATCTTGTTTCTAATGGTGTCAAGAGCAGACACTTACAAATGAATATAGGAAAAAATATGGAGTTAGACATCTTGTCAGAATATCTTTCAATCTTCTTCAAGATCTTCCAGAAAAGCTTACAAAAAAATTTTTTTTTGACCGGATAATAAATGGATACTTTGAAATTTGATGTTCAAAGAATAACGTAATAACCATGGGAAAGAAAAATAATAGCCGTATGTGGCAATAAAGGATTCCAGACAATCCATTTGCACCCAGGAAAGAAATCTTCAGAACTGTGGATAGGTCTCTGAATATCATTACAACACTTTTGTCGGAAGGGTCAAAGTAGTCAAAATGTAAAGTATAGGTTACAAGCTATCAAGAAAAGAATATAGGACAATAAAGATTACATCACTGTGCCTCTATATAAAAGTCTATATATGCTGCTTTATGAATAAGTGCACCAAGACCTTCATCTGTTCAGATACATGGCAGGTGGGCAACTTCAGAAATATGCCCAAGTTTAGCAAATTATCAGAGGCACAAGATACCCTGCCTGATGTTGGAGGAGTAAGCCAAGGAGATACTAAAATGCACAGAACATAAAATGAGATCTCATTAAGACTCAGCCTGTTGCTTTTTACCTGGACAGGGGAGATCTTTTGTGAAATTGATGGGCATGAGAACCCTGGGGTATTCTAAACATCAGTGGCAGCCTAAATGACTAGTCTAGAAGAATGTTTGGTCAGATTCTTAGCATCCATTCTCACATTATATACACAGAGGAAAACATTCTTCATGTATTTGCTGAGCTCTATCTTTAGTAAATTCTATCGATTAACAAGGAGCTCTACTCATGCTAATAGCTTACAAGAAGTTGTGTCATTTAAGCTGTAGTCTGCAGACAACAGAAGACAGTGTTGAAAATTTGAGTTGATATGCTGTTGGCAGTCTCTGGACTTACAAACAAAGATCAAAAACCCCCTGAACACTACAAATGAGCTATCTAAATGTTTCTGGTGGAGCACAGTGCACACATTTAGCCTCACAGAGAGACAGCAACTTCAGGTCCAGAAAGCACCATTTTACAGAACTAACGTGATCTGTCACTCAGCAAGGCCCAGTTTTGATAGGATTGTATTCCTTGCTTTTCCAGAGCATTTATGTTTTCTCCCAGCTGAGGCAACTCTTTTCACCTTACTCCAGCAGGAAACATAAGCGAAGTTAAGAGATAGTCAACCATGTATTTTGTATCCCTATAAATCCAGTCTGCTGCAACCAGATGTATAATATTCTTCAAAGATTTCAGAAAACATTAAGTTAAACCCCTGCATGTGTACATACCATCCTCCTGAAGTGGAAAGGGTAGAATTTAATGGATTTCTGAGATCCATAAACCAGATGGAGTTGGAGCAAGAACATGCTGAATCACTTAAAAAACAAACGTCTAAAAATAGGGCAGAATGTGCTACTTAAAGTACTGTATAGTTTCTTTAGAAAAGTCTTGTTTGTCACAAATACCCCTCCCAGAATCTTTTATTTCTTCAGTTCTTCTTTGCCTTGGTATCCTTGTTAAAAAGTGTAATAATGAGGGCTGTACATTTAAGTCTTTATTGCGGTCAATGCTGCTTTCCTGTTAAACTGCTCTTGTAAGACTCCTGCTTTACACAGAAGCAAAGATGTAAGTATAGTCCTGAGCTGAAGAAAACAAGGAGACCTGTAGCCTTGAGCTAGCAAAAGCAGAGGAGGTAAGGGATGAAAGCAAGAATGGGAAAGCGGCTGGAGGAAGATTCCAGACTGACCCATAGTAACCTTTTGCTCGTTAAGGGTCATTAGCGTATTAAAAACACACCCATAGAAATGGAAATGTATGGAAATGTGGGATTTAGTGTCCCCCACGTCCTCCCCACTGGTCCTCTGTAACACTCATGCTCAATAAGAGGTAAACTAGGTGAGCTAGGACAACCAATCAGAAGTAGCTAGGAGATAGTTTCACAAGTTAGCTGTGTTTAAATAATGCTACTTCAAGTCAGAGGTGTGCTTGCTTTTTGAAAGATCGCCAAGCACCTGATTCTGTACAGAATTAAAAGACCTTCTTGTGGATTCCCACTCAGTGTGCTTCTTGGCTAGGTGCACTGGGCAAAAAACCTAGGGATAACAATTTTGGCACCCCAGATGGGACCCTACATTAGCCTTGCCCTGTCCAACTCGTCAGCATCAGTGTCGGAGGGGAGGACACCAGAGACCAAGCACGCACCGGTGACTTTTTTGGAGTCATGGCCTTGTCCCTCTGAAAGTCTGGGTCCGGCAAGTGGTACAACTGCTCAACACTTTAAGGAATCCACTGAATATCTGGGGATAAGGGGAAAGTCACTGGAATGGTGAGTATGGTTTATATCTTTCCTAGCGGTACTTGGAGAGCAGATCATCAGCCTCACATATAGACATTGTGGCTTGGCAAGAATGGAATATAGACCCGCGAGCCACCTGAATTGGTTGATTGGTTAAAGTAAAAACTGAACTTCCCTCCCACCAAAGGGAAAATGGGAAGCAGTCAGTCCAAAAGTCCCTGTTGTTCCCCCCTTGGATGCATCTTTAAAAAATGCTCAAAATTTGGTTGTTACTCTATGACGAAGGTAAAATGAGGCAATATTGTAATCAGTGGTGGCCTTACTATAAACTGGACAATGGAGAACAGGAAAATGGATCCTTGAATTATAATACCATATTGTAATTGATGTTATTTTGCCATCAAGGAGGAAAATAGGACGAGTTGATATATGTTAGTGCTTTTATGTCATTGTATAGGGACCTGAAAAGTCAGGCTGAGTACAGATTGTGGGAAGATCATATTATGCTGTGCACCAAAAATAAAGGGCGGAAAGGAAACAGTAACCCTCTCCCTCCCAAATTTATCTGGATCTAGAACAAGAAGAGGTTTAGTTATGGGTACCTTTGGCACCACCACCATATAATCATTTTTTGCAAGGGGACTCAGATATTTCCCCTACTTCCGAAGCTTCTGCAAGGACATCAGAGGCCTCTCCTGAGGCCCAGAGCTAGATTCCAACTCTAGTCCAATAGCACATCACACTCAACAGATGTGATGGGGCTAGTTATCCAGGCTCTGCTAAGACANAGAGGTTTAGTTATGGGTACCTTTGGCACCACCACCATATAATCATTTTTTGCAAGGGGACTCAGATATTTCCCCTACTTCCGAAGCTTCTGCAAGGACATCAGAGGCCTCTCCTGAGGCCCAGAGCTAGATTCCAACTCTAGTCCAATAGCACATCACACTCAACAGATGTGATGGGGCTAGTTATCCAGGCTCTGCTAAGACAGGCATTGGAGAGCCTGCTTTTGTTCATGTTCTGTTTACATCAGATCTGTTAAATTGGAAACAATCTATTGGATCTTATAGGGATAATCTGGCAGCAATGCACCAGTTTTTAGAAACTATTATGATTACCCATAACCCTAAATGAGGGGATATGCAAGCTTTATGAAACACCATTTTTAACTGCAGAGGAAAGGAGAATGGTTCTGGAAAAATCTCAGGCAGAGGCGAGGCAGAGGTACCCATGAGGAAAGGTAGAGGAATTAGTACCAATGAAGAAAGATTCTAGGTGGGACCCAAATACTAGCAGGAGTCAGCAGTCTATAGAACAATATGGACAGTTAATCCTTTATTGGATTCAACACGGGGTACCAAAACCAAAAAAGCATCTCTAAATTATATTAGGACTATGAGGACCTGGGTGAGATCCTGTCTGTTTTTTCTGAATGTCTTTGTGAAACAGCCAGAAAATGGACAGATCTGGACCTGGGGGAGGAGGCAAATAGGAAAATGTTTAATATGTTGTTTATAGAGCAGTCGACCCTAGCCATTAGGAATAAACTGCAAAAGGTAAAGGGGATTGGAGGAATGCCAATCTCACAGCTGAAGGGATCCAAAAATGGATTCATTACACACACGTAAAAGCAGAACCACCAGAAGATGAGAAGTGAGACTTACCATCAGAAGAAGGAGCACAGAAAGCTTCGTGGCAAGTTGAACCAACTGATGGCTTGAAACTGCTGTTTAAAAGGAAAAAATGAGGTGGGACAAGTCACTGTTTTTGATTCTGTCAACCCTGATGACCATGACAGCATGGCTAAGTATATCAGTAATGAAAGGTAACAGCATATCTGAAAACTGGGGTATTAGAAATAGTACAACTCCACAGTTTTGGGGAACAAAGTAGGATGAAATTAAAGTGTGGTGTCAAAATGCATCTGAAATTGATGTGTATCACACATAAGGTTCAGGTCCAAAATTTCTCTGCCATGGTAGTGAATTTTACCCATGGAAACTCATGCAATGGTAGCTGCAGTCTCAATTTTACCTTAACCCAATCTGTTAGTGTCTCTTGCATTTCAGTTAACAGGGACTCTTGAAGTTAAGGTAAATATTTCACCAACAACACCTCCGCTTACACAAAGAAGTTAACCCCATAAATTTCTGTAACTGGACCATATGTGGTCAAAAATATAGACCAGCAACAATTGTTATTGAGTCCTCATGGTCTCTTAAACAAGTAAAACTATCGATGCAGCTTAATGTTTCTGCAGCCAAACCAACATGCTCTCTACACGATCTTACAAAGGATGGTTAGCATGGCTATGCAGATGAACCCTTGGTTCTCCAAGGCGAACAAAGAGAGATGTGACAGGTATCCTATTGACAGGATTAGGAGTTTTACATAGTATAGATGCAGAAGTACTTGCAAATAAACTGAGCACAATGACAAACAATTTGCACAAATCAGAAAATCTATTGCAGTCTTCTCTATTAACATTAGGAACTAACTGATGTCTTTTATCTGATATATTACCTCAACAGGAGAGAATTAATGAAAAGGACCACCAATTAATTGTAGATGCACTTGGTGTAGGCCAAAGTAATGTTTCTTTAGCTCTCAGTTGTATCAAAGTTCAACCGTGGAAGAAATCTATGGCAGCAGCAATTGTAAGGGAAGGTGAAGAGGGCATCTTACCCACTGAAATTTGAAAGGTAATTTGAGACAATGCAACTAAATTCAAAAGGGAATTCCAATCCTGGTGGAATTTGGTCAACTTTACTTATGATCCTATCAATAACAAGGCCACATTTTTTGTCTTAACAATACACTATGCTTCGGTATATACCACATACTCAATCATTGCATTAGAATTAAATCACAAGGGGACTATACTCTATCCATTAGAGCATAGAACTTGGGCCCAATGAAACAAAAAAAAATGGCAGACTGTTGATGTAGAAGCATGCACTGCACAGGAACTACATGGATTTATCTGTGAGAGTAATATCTTCAAAGTCCAAGATATTTGTCTTGATAGGGAACAAAATACTTGTCATTTTGAAATAAATTCTGATGAAACCCCTGAAACTTTTCTTGTATGTATTAGCAAATGATATGTGTGTATGAGAACTCTTTGTGATTTTATATTCGTAGATGATAGTACTGTAGATATGAGCAACTACTCAAACATTTGTGTTTGTAACTTTACGAAGATTATGGGATACAACTTCAATTATTCAGCTCCTGTTACCTGCAATCAACTATTGCAATTTAATTATTCATTAATTTGAAATTTATTGCCTACCCCTATTGGGATGAATTTAACATTGGTGAAGAAACTTCTACAACACAATGACTTATCTCAACTGGTAGAACACATCTGAAACAATGGACATAAAATTCTAATCACCATTCACCATCACACAGATGATACACTCTTTCCTGGAAAGTGTGAAGAAGGATGGAGAACATCATTGGTGGGAAACTCTTCTTGGGTGGTCACCGACAGCAACGGTAATTTTTAATTGCCAACTTTATCCAGTTGTGATCATTCTAATTCTAATACTAGTGTGTTTATTACTTATAATTACATTGTATATAAAGATTTGGTACATGATAAAACAAATAACCCAATTCCAACCATCCAACTGACCTAAGCAAATAATGTTATCAAGACAAGATATGGATTATATAGAGTACTTGTTCAAATTGGCAGAGGTGGACAAGGGTGAGAACTATGAAGCCTTAAAATGAGGTTCATAGTCTCAAAGGGGAGAAACTGTAATCCTGAGCTGAAGAAAATAAGGAGAACGGTAGCCTTGAGCTAGCAAAAACAAAGGAAATAAGGGAAGAAAGCAAGAATAAGGAAGCAGCTGGAGGAAGATTCCAGACTGACCGATAGTAACCTTTTGCTCGTTAAGGGTCATTAGCATATTAAAAACACATCCATTGAAATGTATGGAAATGCGGGATTTGGTGTCATCTCCTCCCTCCTCACCACCACCACTGGTCCTGTGTAGCACAGAGCATGCTTAACAGTAGATAAGCTAGGTGAGCTAGGACAACCAGTCAGATGTAGAGATGTAGTTAGGGAGATATTTTCACAAGTTAGATGTTATAAATAATGATACTTCAAGTCAGAGGTATTCTTGCTTTGCAAAAGATAGCAAGCACCTGATTCTGAGCAGAATTAATTAAATGACTTTGTGTGCTTATTGTCTAGGCAGACCAGAGATGAACCTAGGGATAACATAAGTACAGATAAAAGAAACATTTTCTTATGCTAATGTGGATATTCTAACATGATTAAAAAGTAGGCATTTATATAAATACTCAGTGAAGTCAGGTTCTGTATCTGCAGTAATGCAAGTGACAAGCAAAGAAATCTCTTTTCAAAGCCTATTCCCTCCCATATCACCGTGACAGCATTTTAAATCATCCACTTGCCGAGGGTATATATATTCTGCTCCTTATTAGCAACACTGTAAATTTGGGTTATCAAACATGTCCTTGAATAAATCAGATGAGCTTTCATACATAACTAGGAAGAGATACAATCTAGGAGAGGCTGACATTTCAGACCTTATTTAAATTGCAGAGGATTTCTCCCCTCCTACCCTTGTGCTTGTATGAATTCTCACACTCATCAGCAGATGGCTTTCTTGAAGATATAGTGATTGCTCTGCTTGATGAAATATACCCACAAGGTAGATGCTTTATTGTTTTTGCTAATGCACTGCTGTGTAAACTGATGAAAAAAAAAAAAAAAGGAAATATCCAGTTGGTTTCTTAGATGCTGCTGCATTTTTATGTATAATTTTAGGTAAATGACAGGTATTCCTACCACCTGCATTCTTCAGAGGTACCAGTAACTTCTAGATCACCATTAGTTCTTGATTCTTCTAGAAAGTTTCCCAATGTTTCTGAATCCACTGGCAGAAAAAGTGATGGACATTAAGATGATGAGCAGCTACATGACAGCAATATATTTTTTAAATATAGGGAGAAAGATGATTATTGATACATTGTTGTCAGTCATTGCTTTTTTTCACTTGAGTTCTATTTATTATGTAATTCTTCCTAATCTCTCTCTGCCATTTTATTTTATATAGCATGTCTGCACAAAAAACTGCAGACCAACCATTTTCCAATGGAGTATTTGGACAGCTTGTTCAAATGTTCAAGAGGGTAAGAATCATAGGCTATGAAATCATTAAAGCTACTCAAGAGAAGAAAAACGAATAACTGATTTGCATCCTGAAATACTCTACATAATCAGCATCATCTAGGCACCATCTGTTTTAGAATGTGGAGAAACATTCAGCCTGGAAATTCAAAAACTATGCCTTTCAGAATATTTTCATAAGAAATAACTAAAGCAATTGTTACTGGATAACAAACTATTGTGTATATGCTTTAGGTAGGCAAGAGACATATAGTCACCAAGGTTCAGATTGGGCAAGTTATTCTGTGGTAGCTAAGCCTAGAACTGTATGTGGTAAAGGTCACAGATGTCAAAGGCAAGATGCCAAGATGCCAAGCCACTAACTGAGCATCAAGACTTACTTTGAAGGTCTTTGATAGGTTCTCCATAGTGTGGGAGCATGAGCTAATATACAGGTACAGATCTGTAGCCAAAATGAAATGTCACAGTTCTTCTGCCCTCTGGTTGTCTGAGCCAACTTCATATGTCAGGATCCAGAAATTCAAGAACTGTATACACACAGATTTTTTCAGATTTTTTTTTTTTTTTTTTTTTTTTTTTTGTGAGGGAGTAAATATAATGATGCTAGGAAGACATTTATAACAAATCTTTAATTTGTTTAATGAAGTCATAATTTTTAACTCCACTTTAACTCCACTAACTTAATAAACATATTAGCAAATACATGCATATGAATGCATGTATACGTGCATAATGGTCTTAAAGACTCTCACCATCTGGTTGCAATTTTTCTTTTAAGGAAAGATAATGACTTTGAAGCAGTAATATGTTGAAATGAATAATACAAATTTCTTAGCGGTATTTCTGTGCTTAGTCTGTGATGGTATGTTCTTACATATTGACCTTCCCACTCATTAAAGACATTATTTCATGAGAATGCTCAAGTTTTCTATGGGAACCACTATTCACAAATACTTGTATGCTATCCATGACAGGCTAAATCTTATTTATTGCTACTGGGATCTAATAATCCAGGTGGGAAATGGTGGTTTGGATGTTGCTGCTGCCTGATCCGGGGCTTCTGAAACTCACATGCTCTTTGCAGAAAGAAATGATCATCACTCTAATTCTTTTGTGTCTTGCTGTGCAACAGTTTGTCCAAGGAAGAATAAATAATGTTTTCAGTTCTTACGGCTTAGGTTAGTGTTAAGAATTTTTGTTAAGTTTAGAGGATTTCAGAAAGCTAGTGACTGTTCCATCCAAATTTTTGGTATGATAATTGAACTGTGAATTCACTTCTAGAAGTCTGATAAGATAGTCCCCCAAAAGAGTATCATTAAAATTAAATATAGTCATAGTCTATTTCTTCTCAAAAGATGACAGGAAGATCAGTGAAGAAAATGGGCTTTTGTACTCTAGGATAAGGAATTCAACAATTTGCTTTTCCCTAAATGCTTCTACACTCTAGTTTATTACATGCTTTTTGGAGAAAATATTTTTACAGAATGTGAATGCTAAAGAATTTACCCTACTGAGCAACTATTCCCATTATGCCTTTGGCAAAGCCTGAACCTGTATTTTTACTGTTGAAACAGTTTTGCTGTGCAGAAGAGAAACCAAGATTCAGTTGGTTTTGAAGAGATAGCATATCTCTTTCATGTTGATAAAATGTTAACCAGAAAATTTTTGGTATCTGGTATATAATTGGTATCCAAGGATAATTGGTATAGTTTACATGAAACAGTCCCTGACTTAGGTGTTAGAACTTCAAAATAAGTAGGCTATCATGGCATGTTCTTCACTTACTGAGGCTGCAGCAACACAGCTGTACACTTTCCTACAGGCTGCTTTCATAACACTCACAATAAGCAGACTCATGTTTTGTGATCATTTATAGCATGCTTGTTGGGCTTGGAGTTCCACCTAAACTTTCTAGAGATTTACAAGCAATCTATGGACCTACCCCTGAATTCTGGAAGGACACACAGTGTTGCAAAACCTATGTCTCTCTTTGGATACACTGTGTACCATATTTCATTCGGCTACTGCGGTGATGGGAAGTGCAAAACTACACAATGATCCTGTGAATGTGAGTTAAAACAGAGAGCCAGTAGTGAGGAGAAAGAGGAAAGGCCAAAGGAAATGTTACATCATGCAGGAATGATAGCGAAAATAACAATACAAACAAAGTCTGCTGCTATTGCTGCTTCAGTCCTTAAACTAAGCCGTATGTCTTATCACGGGTATACATGTGTTATAATAACCATCATGTTAGTCCTAAAACTAACCCATTGCATAAGTCAGATGAAAACACAGCAAGCATCACAAATAGATGATGAACCAAGTTTTTAGTCTATCTATCCTTTCTGTATATTTTCTCAAAAGGGTACATTCCTCTGAAAACGTTGCCTCTGTGTATAGAGTATTTTGTACATATTAAACACTAAGGATATTAATGTAAAGTGCTTCCATTTTCAAAAAATAAAAAAAAAACAATAACACAATTTTTTCCTTGTCAGTAATCACTCTTTCATATTTGTGTAATATTAAGTTTTATTAAACCTTTCATCAATACTCTCATATTATCCATATAGAACTTAAATTTTAGCAGTCTATCATCTTTCTAGAGAGGAAGAAGCTTATTTGGTTAAAAAAAAAAAAAAACAACAACAACAACAAAAATTGCTTTGAATGCATATGATATTTACACTAGAACAGCACACAGGCCTACAAAGATGAAAATATGTTTTCCTAATTTTAGAATAGAAATAAGTTAAGAACTTCAGTGAAACACAAGAACTTAGTGAGGATTTATTGAGGAACTTGAACTAAATAGAAATTTGTTTTGTGTGTTAAGAAACATAAACAAGAATCTGAAGACTAATCTGAAAATGCAAGATGCAAAAATGTATGTGTAGATTTATAATTTCTGAGTAACGCTGCATTTTCATTTAATGTTGTAGGGGAACAATGATTCTGAGTAAACTGAGTGATATCATTGTCTGTAAATGGAAGTGCCAGTTACTTAGTGACAGTTCCAACATGTCTGGCACAGCGGTAGTATGGCCAGTGCTTCAGCAGCAATTAGTCACTTGCATGCTAAAAGCAACAACATTTTGATTGCTAGAATGAAAATCAATTTTTTAGGGGAGATTTTTTTCTTCTTCCCTTTTTTTTTTTTTTAATGAGCAGAAGTTTCTGTTCTTTTTTTTTTTTTCTCCTCCAAGAAAGACCTTGTATGAAATGGTTTTATGTAACTTCAAAGCACCATCTTTACTGCAGCAGAATTTGGCACTGCATGACCAAGAGAGAGTACAATGTTTCAAACACATGACATACAACTGTAACCAGACATCTCATTTGACTTGTAAGATAAAGCAAGCAGTCATCACAACATCAACGCGGCAGTGATGCAAAAGTTGTCTTTACAACTTAGATAGAAAGTTAAACTTCAGAACCTTAACCACCTAGGGGCATCATTTTGCTAGCTCAAGGTTATGTACGTCAGTTATCTGTTGTTCTTTTTCAATTTGTTAGATCATTTTCATCTTGACATAAAACAGCTTTACAGTATTTGAAATCTCAAGGGAGACTTACATTGAAATTCCAACCAAATTCCAAAAATCTCAGGTAAAAGTGATTGCTCAAAGCTCTGGAAAAAATGTATCAAAATTGCACATGCATCTGTAGCAGCACTTAAGCTAAGACTGTGCTGAGCTTAATACTTAGTACTTAGATCAACATCTCAAGTTCATGCACTTACAGCAGTGGGAATCTCACACACTTCAGAAAGAGTAGAAACAAAGTTTCTAAATGTGATTCAGAAAGATTTAAATTCGGAAGAGATTCATCTCAAAAAAAAAAAAAAAAGGAAAAGAAATCATGGGCTAAACATACAAAATACAGGGCCCTGATTATATGAACATTTCAGAGTCATGGGTTAAATCTGTTGTCCCATGGTTAGACATAATTTTATCAATTATCATTCCATATGATGATAAAATAATCCTTCTGTATATCTAGAGTGTAGAGTCTTACTATCCCCCCATGTGCTACTGCAGTTAGAAACAAAACCTGTGATCCCATTCTGGAGGAAAAGGTTGCTAAATTGTTTTTCCTATGAAAAATAAAGGAATCTGAGAGTGAACCGAAACGCTGAAGAGTATCAGATAATCATGGCAGTAAAGAGAAAGAAAGAGAAATGCAAGAACACTCCAAAATCCACTTCCATCTAGATTACTGTACAGCCTGAGCCAGTCTTACTGTCAGCCTTATCAGCTCCAAAGGGTGATTCTGGGGACTCCCAAAGCCCATGTATGAGCAATACCTAGGTTCTGCAAGACTACTTGCTGAATCTAACACATACAAAATGCATGATAGAGAAACAGAACAGAGACAGCTATACATTAACTAAAGATCATACAAAGGAAAACAAATTCATTTTAATTTAAAAAATGTGTTCTGTAATGAATTTAGCATATCTATACCACAATACTGCCATTAATTTTGTACAGAGTGATGTAAATCTTCCTGTAAAATGGTAGATTGGGAAGGCGTAAGAAGTGAACACAAACTGTTACGTTAATCTCTGCTTCTCTGCTTAATCTCTGCTAAGTCAATTATTTTTGTTATATAATTCTGTATATTTTTCACACACTATTTCTCAACTTTCTGTGTTTGATGGTGTAATATGGGTAAAACTCAGTATTTTTTGCTTTCTGCAAGCAAACCAGACACAACTGGAAACTACACAACTGGATTCTCTAGAAATGTGCCATCAAGAACAAGATGATTTCTCCAAATTAGTTATCATCTATAATGCTTACAGGAGATCTAAGGTGGTCTGCTGAACACAGGCAAACAATTGTACAAAGATACATATGCAGATGACTTTGTGTTTCCCAGACGCACTCAAAAACAGTTGAAGGAGTTTTGTGTGAAGCAAAACCTCATGCTTCTCCCAACCAGAAGTATATATTTTTATCTGGAGTTCATTTCTTGGCTTTAAATGATATAGGGTTTAATTATTACAAAGTGAGAATGAACAAATAAACAAACAAACAAATACTACTTCATATTTGGTCATGTTGGTACTATTGCAACGAATTTAATTTCATGAGTATTATAATACAAAGAGAATAATTATTTTAAATGTACAACAATCTCATATGTGCAAGTGAAGACGGGTTCATATATTGACCTTTATGCTGGAAAAGAAAGACCCACAAAATTAGTAACGGAAGATATGAAAGGACTGCGAACATCTGACTTGGTCAAAATTTCCACATTACACAATGTTCAGATCAGTTAAAGGTTTTAGGCAGAGCATAATTTAGAGTTGAAGAAAGATTTGGACAGAAATCCCAAGCTCTACCTCACTGCTGTGTTATCTGTGATTTGTAACCCAAAATCTCCTTAAACTGTACTATCTCAAAATAAGGCAATTCCTGTCAGTGCAAATTATTTTCATTAGTAATTCTCTGTCATAAAAACATAGGAAAATTATTTCTGTTATAGGTAAGGATCTCATATTATTTAAGCTTTTTTTTGCAGCATTACAAGTCATTTTATTGTTTATGTTGCTGTCTTACTAAACTGGGAGAAAAGAGTATGGTTCAACCTGTGTTGTTAAATCTAAGAACAGGTAATTTCAGTCAAACACCTGTTTTATTGTCTACTCTATTAGAAAACTCAAAAAGATCTGACACAGACATGGATCTGACACAGACATGGAACAGTATGGTAAAAGAGCCTGGTATGTCAGATTCCTAACTCTTACAACTTATTTAGAATTCTTGAGGTGATTCTTGGCTGTTCTCCTTCCCATTCACTTCCCTGACACAGCATTGGCTATGTCAGTGGCATATATTGCCACAGAAACAGGGCACCTTCAGTCACTGGGAAAGTTAAAATGAGTGAAATGGATCAACTGGACTCTTCTTAGAAGGTATAAATATAATTCTTTAATGATGTGGAGAACTAGTAAAAATTAATAAACTAGAACAAGGCTGAAAAACTTAAGCTTAAGACCTTTACATAATACAGGCAAAAGGAACATTTCAAGTTTGCTATATTACACAGAAACACTAGTATTACTAAGAATTAATGCAAGAGAGGATTTTACATCACTTCTGCATTATGTGAAATGAATGATCATTTTGATAATATTGCAGATATACGATAAAGTGAATTAACTTTTTTGGTCACTTAAAGAAACTGTATAAATACATAAAGTCACAGATCTTCACTCCTTCTACAGTCTTATATTCATTTCCCTAGCAGGCACATTCACAGTGATAAAGAATATAACATTTCCCTGTTAAGACAATGATAAATGACTACTTCCAAAGCATAGAAAGAACAGCACTATAGAGAATAAAATTTAACAGATAACCAATGTACTCCATGATTAATTTCATATTACAGGGGTGATCAAGCTTTCTCAGGCCAAGAAAAGGAAGCATAGAATGTGAAAGAGTCACAGATAAAATATCCAGCTATAGCATCTCTCACACCATTACTCATTTCTTCTCTCTCTATCAAGTGGCACTCTCCTCTCTCTTGCATCCTCCATAACAGCCTTTGAGCCCCAGAACAGACCATAAGCATACCCTCACCACACACACTAGCTCTTGGCTTCAGCTCAATTCAGAAGACATATTTAAAAAATATATATAGTAAGAAAAAGTGAGAAAGCTGCACATCACTCTGACAATACTGTTTTGCCTGGTAGACTCATAGGAAGGGAAGGGAAGGGAAGGGAAGGGAAGGGAAGGGAAGGGAAGGGAAGGGAAGGGAAGGAAAGGAAAGGGAAGGGAAGGGAAGGGAAGGGAAGGGAAGGGAAGGGAAGGGAAGGGAAGGAAAGGGAAGGAAAGGGAAGGAAAGGAAAGGAAAGGAAAGGAAAGGAAAGGAAAGGAAAGGAAAGGAAAGGAAAGGAAAGGAAAGCAAAAAGAAAAGAAAAGCAAAAAGCAAAGGAAAGCAAAAAGCAAAGGAAAGCAAAGGAAAGCAAAGGAAAGCAAAGGAAAGCAAAGCAAAGCAAAGCAAAGCAAAGCAAAGCAAAGCAAAGCAAAGAAAAGAAAAGAAAAGAAAAGAAAAGAAAAGAAAAGAAAAGAAAAGAAAAGAAAAGAAAAGAAAAGAAAAGAAAAAACTCTACCTTGTCTACCTTGTGATATGAATTCTGTTCAGATAGAGCAGGAAAATACACGCATATAAAACTGAAGTAATGAGTGGATAATGAGAGTACAGCTTTTACGTTTTAAAATACAGGAAAAAAAAAACAGCTGAAATGCTTTGTTTCGATGTGTAACAGAATCTATTTCTGTGGTGTACAAACTTAAATTACCCACTACCAACCCCTGAACATTGTCAAACAAGTTCGTGTCAATCTTCCGCAACAAGTACACATAATAGTTTGTAAAAGAGTGGGAGTTGTCAACAACCAATTTCCATGTTCTTGATCAACTGCACTGCTATAATCCCATTTGCAAGCAGATTCACAGCCCAAGTAGACTACAACACACAGTGGCATGAAAAACAGCAAAAATTCTGTTCTTCTGCAAGCTTGCCGCATGATCTGCCTTTTCTTTCTCTCTTGGAGTCAAGTCTTAAACGATGAAGAAGAAGCACATTTTCTCTGTTCTATTTTTTCAGTTTTCTCATTAGAGAAAATAATTTTAGAAGCTGACATACTCTTTGGATCACTGATTATTAAAAGGAACTTTCAAAGTAAATGTCACTCACAATAAATGTGGTAGGAGAAGATGATAAACACAGGCAGGAGGGAAATAATTTCTGATATCAAAAAGCAGTTGAACACATGATTATTTAAAATATATTCGTTTATTTATTAAGGAAAATGCTGGAGTTTCTGGATTATAGTCCAAACTCCTCACCATTTTAATGTAATTTTATCATGCTCTTTGCCTTGTTTATTAGACTTAGACTAAGGCTACAGTACTGAAGTTGTTAATAAGACATCAAATTTTGCTGCAATGTTATCTAGGTTCTCCATTAGTTTGCATTGCTCTGGTTCACATTCATAACTTCAGCATGACATACTCTTTTTTTTGCTTTTTAATAATGAAACCTTTGTAACCTACATTTGTGAGAAGGATAATGCTGTCAGAATAAAGCTTTACCCAGACATCCATAAGAATTAATAGTCTATGCATTAAAAAAAAAGGAAAAGACAAGAAGCTTGAAGAGTCTCATTTTATGCAAGTATTTTTTGCAACTCTGATATTTCTCTTAAATTTTTGTTGACTTAAAAATGTGTTACCTTTTACAAAAATAACTAAAACTATAATTAAAAGCAGATTCTATTTCTGGTCATTCTGGAAGTGGAAAGTGCTCATTTCAGAGTGCTGATTTTTTACAAGATGCTTGCAAGACTTAGAAGCAGAAAAGTCTTTGTACGTCTTTTGTCAGCATGACTCATAAGTTGCCTGTTAAGCTGGATGATCTTTTACTGAACATCATTAGATGTACATACCAAACACATTCGTTTTATTGGTGTGCTTTGAGAGTTAATTACTGTGTTACGTTTATACCTCTCACTTTATAAACATCTCAAGCTGCCTTTGTTTCTTCTTTGAGTGATTCTGAGCACTACTAATAGAGTGGTGACAATTTTTCTTTTCTAAATGCTATTACATACCCACTCACTCAAGAACCTGATTCCATCTTCCAGAGGAGAGTTTAATGACAATTGCAATATTTCATGTTGCATCATCATCATTTGATCCTGTACTGACCCACCAATCAGAGTAGAATGGAGCTTTCTGAAGATCTGTCAGAAACAGCAGCATTGTTTGGACCTTCTCTAGCCACTATTTTGAAGGAGCCAGGCAACCTTGAAATCTGTAAGGCACATTTCTAATTTTCATTGTAGATCAGTGTCCTAAAATGTTGTACCTAACCTAGTTAGAGGTAACCAAAACCAAAGTCTGGGATATCAAAACCTGGTATTGTTTTCCATCAGTGAAGGACCTAGTGAATATAATTAATGTATTTGACTCTCCTAAATCACAGAATCACAGAATCACAGAACCATTTAGGTTGGAAAAGGTGTCCAAGATCATCCAGTCCAATGTATAAGCTAACACTGGCAAGTCCTCCACTAAACCACGTCACTAAGTTCTACAACTACACGTCTTTTGAATACCTCCAGGGATGGTGACTCAAACACTTCCCTCTCGTGAGCCCATTCCCCCTCGTCCCATCACCTGGCGTAGGGGAGAAGAGACCAATCCCCACCTCACTACAGCCTCCTTTAAAGGGAACTGTAGAGAGCAATAAGGTGACCCCTGAGCCTCCTCTTCTCCAGGCTAAACATCCCCAGCTCCCTCAGCAGCTCCTCATAAGGCATTTACTAAATGTAACAACAAGGCTCTACCAAAAACATTACTTGGTAGTCACAGCTAGAGCACTATTTTACAATTTTTCTTTCTAAGCAAATTACTTCATGCCAATAATTCTTCCTCACCTTTTCTGGAAGTCTACTGGAGAATTCACTTAATGTAAAGAAAAATTCATTTAAAAATACCCAAATGACTGGTATACCAGAAGCTTCAACATTAAGGGATTCCCAAGGGATTTTTCTGGATTCAAAATACCAGTCTGAGCTGTTGTACATAGATTACAAAACCAGCATATCCTACTAATGTTGTGTAACTACAAAAGGTAGGAAGAAGCTGGAGAATTCAAATAATTTTAGGAACCAATATGACTCAGCAGAATATTAGAAGAGTGACATGAGCTCTTAAAATTGCTTATGTTTAAGAAATATTGGAAAGAAAAATGCAACTGGATTTCAACCCATCTACTGTCTCTTTTCATCTCTGCTGTGAGTGCCTACATAACTCACACAGACAAAAACAAAACAAAACAAAACAAAACAAAACCACTAAAATAAATGAACAAAAAAAAAAAATCAAACAACACCAAGAAAACAAACCAGAGAGCAACTAAGCAACTGAGCAGCACAGCTTCTAAGGAGAGCACCAAGGAGGTGTCTGTGGAGCTTGTTGAGTCCTTGGCTCCACTCCCTCTCTTTGCAGAGGAGGAGCAAACATTTTAGAAAGAATTTAGGGACCCAGGACAGGGTGGAGGATAAACTCTTCTCCAACTTTTTAAGCTAATGCTTAAAATTGTTAAAATTAAGCTAGGGTAAGTATTGTACCAAAATCTGCTATGCCCAAATGTTTTGGCACAGAGGACTGATCTAAGGAGGAGGTAGGAATTTACAACCTACATCACCAGATGTGGGAATATGCTCACCTGGGAACCAAAGTACCTTTCACTCTCATGTCAAATCTACACGTGATATGCTTCAAGAAGTAGGGGGAACACATAGTTTCTGATCATGGTTTTTCCTTAATGATGAAAATTAAACACTTTTAGTTTCAAAATGAAACACTTTTAGTTTCAGAAAAGACTTTCTGAAAAAAAAAAAAAGGTCAAACTCATATAATAAATGTTAGAAGACTCATGTAGGTAGAATCTTTTTATGCTTTTTCTCAGCAAAATAAAAAGCTACATGGCTTGCCACCATGCTTAGCAATGTATTTTTACCTTTAAAAAACTGATTTTTCAAACTGATTCTGCCTACCACTCTAATCCTATGCCTTCTTAACACCAGAAAACAGTCTCTGATAAAAGCGGACACAGTCTATCTGAAAAGAGTACATCGCTTTTGGAGGAAAATGATTGTATGGAGTTAATGTAATATGAATTAGAAAAGCTGAGGTAAATAACTAGATTTCTATGACCCTTATTCCCTTCTTCTTTTTCTTATGAATATATATATGCTGTACTTGGCAGTTATGCCCCCCATGAGAGTTCACACTCCCATTAATTTCTGTTCTTCATGATTTCTCTCACATGAATAACTCCCACGTTTTTCACTCCCATATTCCTAACCAGTGTGTTCCTGAGGAGGAGACTGCTCTGGACTTCAGCTTCATTCTGCACATGCAAAAAAATTAGACAGCAACTTGACTGCATCTGACTGCAGAGTCAGATGCTGATGTAATGGCCCTGGGCATATACCCCTGCCAGGAGTTTGGCTACTAAGCCTGGTCTTGATTTGCCACCTCATCTTTCCAGTTTGACCTTGGCCCATGACTTTGCTTGCTGATGTGGGCTGCACCCTCAGCCTGCCAAGCTCCCTGGCTGGGCACGGTGGGATGGACCCTGCCTGGCGCGACCCTGGCCTGTCAGCCTGGGTATCCCAGACAGTGCCCTTGCTGCACCCTCAAAATCAGACCAAGAGCTTTTACATGTTTGTTGTTTACTAGACTCTTTCAATCAGAGTAATCAATCTGATATTAGAATAATTAGAGATCCCCAGGTAACAACCATCAATATTTACTTGCTTGATATCTAGAAGGTGTTCCTCAGCGTCTAATGTTGCTTGGCTTAATTAACAGAAATGTTGTCCTTGCGGCTATATGAAAAGATAATGTGTGGTACTGTCTGGTGGTTTGACAAATATGATACTGTAATTGTGCCATGTCCACAATTTTTCCTAAATCTGCAGGGTGTGCAGAGCATTTGTTGTCAAACTAAGGAATCAGTAAGAATCCAGGTAAGAGGAGAGACATTGACACAACCTTTGAACACTTGAATTAGTTTCATGCATAACTGTTCACCTTATTTAGTGTCCAACATAAAGTGTTTTTCTCAGTCATATAGCCAGAAGATCAATCTATAGACTGAAGATTAAGCACAAGTTTTAATCTGTAGGCAAATATGAACCAGAAGTAGATTTAAACCAGTAAAATAAAATATATATTCATGATAGAAGGGAGCTTTATCCAATGATTCTGACCAAAAAAGTCAGTTGAAGTTATTTATTTGAAGTTATATCACCATTCTGTGATTCCATGATTATTTATGCTGACTTTGGTAAGATTTGATTAGGGCATATATAGTATAGAAATAAGCTTCCACATATCACAGACAAATGCATTTTAAAATAAGAAGAAAAAGTTATATATAAATGACAGAACACCTGTTACTTCTAAGATCTACAACTCTGATGTGAAATGGTAGAACTTTTTATTTCAGAATGATGGTACAGGTGGCAAACATTTCTTTTGTTGTCACATATGAAGAAAGATGTTTCATATGCTCATCAGAAAGAAGGTAACCTAAAATGACATATTCCAGAAAAGGTATTTCAACCAAAAACATTTGCTACATCCTAGATCAGGCCAATGGTACTGCTTTTAAAAATAAACGTACACATGGATACTTATTCTGGAGACAGCAAAAGCACTTTTGCTACTTCTGTCAGATATAACTGCTTCTACAATCTTCATGATTTATTTTTTCTTTCAAAAATTATAGAGATAAAAAGAAACAGAAGAGGGTTTTCATGCTTCAGTTTCAAAGGAATGTTCTTTTTCTGATGAAAGCACGTCATTCTCACTAATGCAAGTGGGAGTCAATCACGGACGAGTGAAACAGAAGTTTCTCAAAGTATAGACATAAATGTAGGTACAGTGGACATCAGCTGACAATGGACTGTTTTAGTTCATTCTTGAATTTGAGTCGCACCTGCTAATGTTCCCAGCACCATAGTAATTCTAAGCTCAAAATGCATAGTTATTAAAAGTCTGTCAGCGTGTGCTGTACCTGACAAACAAAAACACATGCTTCGAAAAATGCAAGAAATTATTCACTTCAACAACGTGTGCCAGAAGTCTAGTCCTTACTTGGTGAGTAACCCCAGCAATTTCAATTCATCAGAACAGTAGCAATTCCAGGGTGCTGGAATCAATAATGTATAAAAAGACTGGCATGTCTATACAATAGGAAAGGGAGAAGTAGTAAGTTTTTTAGGGAGGATAAATAGCACTGTTTCTAGTTTGCAGAGTTTCTCTTCTACTTTTTTTTTTTTTCTAATTCTGCCAGTTCTGCAGTGTGCATATTTATGGATCCTAATGAGGAAGTAATAAAAGAATTGATAATATAATAGAAAAAATAAAGATTTAAAAAATAAAACTAAAATTTACTAAAACTAAATTTACTGTAAGGTAAATGAGATTTGCTGTTCTTGCTGACAAGAGACATGAGCTGAAATTCAAGCTGCTTGTGCAGCAGTGTTAGTCACCTGTCCTTCTAGACTTCTCTCAGTACTAGTTCCTTGGTCTGTCTAAACACCTTTCAATCCCAGATTAGTTCCCTAGAGGGAAAAAAAGTAAGTTTGTTGTCTTTTCCAGTGACCTAATCTTGACAAATTACTAATATGTTGCACTTTGGGAGAAAATATTTCCACTTAAATTCCTTATTTTCAGCCCAATGGCAACCTTCTGTTTTGGAAGTAACTATTTTCATACACTTTTTCAAAAGTAATTTATTTAAATTTGTTTAGTATTAATGCTAAGTTTAGCTCTCCCAAAATATTTAAATGGCTAAACTATTCATACTTGATTGTCCACACAGCTTCTTCTCTAGTAAATACCACATTACATCTGCAAGTTATTTGACATTTTGTACTGGGGTTATTTGTTAGATTTATAAGAAATGGTGTACATAACACCCCATAATTCTTCAGTGCCTAGCACCAGAAGCTTTCTCAAAGAGGAAATTAAAATATCAGGAAGCAACATTGTCATGGTTTTGGCTGGGATACAGCTAATTTTCTTCAAAGATGTTCATATGATGGCTTTGTGAAGAAAACAGCTGTGATAACACACTGTTTCCATTGCTGCAGAGCAGTGCTTGCACAGAGCCAAGGCCTTTCCAGCTTCTGTTGCTGCCCTGCCAGCGAGGAGGCTGGGGGTGCACCAGGAGCCGGGAGGGGACACAGCCAGCACAGCTGGCCCAAATGGACCAAAGGGATGTCCCATGCCATGTGGCGTCGTGCTCAGTAATAACAGCTGGGGGAAAGAAGGAGGAAGGGAGGGACATTTGGAGTGCTGGTGTTTGTCTGTCCAAGAAACCGTTATGCATGATGAGCCCCGCTCTCCCTTTTGCTCTACCAAGTCTTTTTTTCAACCCATGAGTTCTCGCACTTTTACCATTACAATTCTCTCCCCAGTCCCACATGGGGAGATTGAGTGAGCAGCTGGGTGGTGCTTAGATGAAAACTGGGTTAAACCACAACAAATGTGAAAAAAATAGGATACAGAGAAGATGTCATGAAAATAATTTGAAGACTGAAACTTTTTGCTTAGGAAGGAGAAGAGTAAAAAGAGATCTTATTTGAATTTAATGAATGGCATATTGAAATATGTTTCAACATTTCAGCATGTAGAATTAATTTAACAACTAGTGGTGTCTTGTGTTTAATGTCTTTATTGTTCTGGCATGTAAAAAATATTGCTCATATTTCCTCAAGCGTTTTCAAGTCCCATCCTTGTTACTTAGAGGTAACTGAGATACAAACGAGGTTGGCATTTTGCTTTACAGAGTTGCAGTAAAGGAAAAAATTTCACCTCATTTCTAAAGGAGGACATCTAACTGTCTGGTCAGTATATAAGATAGGATAGAAAACAGACGTATTCTTTTTCTAGGTAAAAGCTCCAAGAAATTCTTTATACCCTTTTCCGAAGAAGGGCTCAAGGCCTATAATTTATTATTTATAAATTGAACTAGGCCCAAACCAAAATATGTTTGCTGCTTTTAGTGAGACAGAAAAAAATGTTACAAAATACAGCAATAAATAGAGTCATTCAGGGACTTCAGACAAAGAAAAGAGACCTGCAATATTTGAAATAACAAGTGACACAGGGAGAGAAGCAATATCAGATTTACATGTGCTTGTCAGTCTAGAGTATCTATTAACAGCTGCATACATACCTTAATTAAGTAGAAGTTTTACCATTCAAGAAGCTCGGGAAATCATTGGAGAAATAAATTACTAAATATAGTAAGACCATAATATACATAAGCTAGTGTAATCATCTTGGTATCACTGCCAGCACATGTAGTGAACTATCTCTGAAATTTCAATATCATAACAGGATAACAAAGAGAATTTAGGATAAACATAAGAAACAGTTTTTATAAAATATGTAGTCACTCTAGATAGCCAAGAGCATAGTGAAGTTTTGCTATTTAACAGGTACTGCTGAAATAGTAATTGATATCATGAACTTTCTGACAGCGTTCTTCATTAAAAGTTACACTTCTGTTGTAAAAGCAGCAATGTAGCTTTTGTTGTATGTAACTGTAATTTTTCATCCACAGAAAAAAAGAACATTATAGTTATCTTTATATCATTTTTAGTCTAATAAATAGTCTTAATCTTTAGCTATATGTGAAAAGCATCTCAAATTATGTGAGAAGAGAAGGTCACATCCTCCCAAGCATTTTAGGAACTTTGTGGTGTATAACTAAATGATACCATAGCTGGCCTGCAGACACTGAAGAAGCATGTCCAATTGTTCATATTAGATGCATGTTTGGAATAAATGTAGTTAGTGACTTATAGCTCCTCCTTCAAGCAGGATACATAAAATTAAATTATCTCTGCATCAATGTCTGCATCAACAGATGCGTGGCCAGCAGGTCGTGGGAGTTGATTGTCCCCCTCTGCTCTGCCCTTGGGATGCCCCACTTGGAGTGCTGCATCCAGGTCTGGGGCCCCCAGCACAAGAAAGATAAGGAGCTGTTAGAGCAGGTCCAGAGGAGGGCCACGAGGATGACCAGAGGGCTGGAACTCCTCTCCTACGAAGAAAGATTGAGAAAGCTGGGAATGTTCAGTTTGAAGAAGTGAAGGTTCCAGGGAGACCTTGTTGCAGCCTTTCAGTATGTAAAGAGGGCTTATAAAAAACATGGAGAGTAACTTTTTACTTGGACAGATAATGATAGGTCAATGGGGAGTGGTTTTAAACTAAAATAGGGGAGAGTTAGGTTGGATGTTAAGAGGAAATTCTTCACTCAGAAGGTGGTGAGGCACTGGAACAGGTTGCCCAGAGAAATTGTGGATGCCCCATCCCTGGAGGTGTTCAAGGCCAGGTTGCATGTGGCTTTGGGCAGCCTGATCTAATAGAATATGTCCTGCTTATGGTAGCAGGGTTGGAACTAGATGATCTCTAAGGTCTCTTCCAACCCAAACCATTCTGTGATTCTATGATTCTATGATTCTGTGATTCTATGATTCTTGGAAGTAGAAAATAAGTCCCAATACAGGTGTACTTGGTACAAGTATATATACACCAGAAGGAATAAAACATGACTAGCAACTGGATGCTTTCAATACTTATAAGGAGCCTGAGCATTTTTCATCCAAATTTGTCTTATTCAAAAAGATATACAGTAGAAGCAGAGACGGAAGAGACCATGGAAGAGGAAGGTCTGCTATTGAATTGAATCTGTCTCCCCAGAGAAGAAAAAAAATGAAACTACCATCACCATACACTCAATAAATAAACCATGCCTTATGATGAGTCTTAGTCTTGCTGCCACATATGGGCCTGTCAATAAAGATTAAGTGATCAAAGGAAATATCACTTGCCTTCCACCTTACCCAATAATCTCAGCAGCTACTATTTAAAAGTGACAGCTGGCCCAGGTTAGTCTAGACAAGGAATGCTAAGGGTGTGTGATGTGTTTCCATACATTTTGTTCTTTGAAAACATACTTTTTCAGTGTCAATTAATAAGAAGCAAATTTATTGAAGCCCAGAGCGTAAGTTCTCATTAATAGAGAATACATTTTAAAGTTATTAACCCAAAATTTGGGGGAAAAAATCAAATACTTCACAAATTTGTTTATACTGTTCAAGTCACATTATCTACAGTTATTAAACCATAGATTTAAGGTCAAATTCCAAACTCTGAGCTAACCTGCAATAGAATCTTCAAGGAACTTCCCAAATACAGGTTTCATCATCTTAGATTACATTATGAGTTCATCAAAGCCATAAAACGATTCAATCACTGGATCACTGAGTGGTTTGTTAATCCATTCCCTAAAGTTCTCTTCCATTTCCATAATTGGCAAATATTAGATGGTTATGACAGATATGAAATTGCTCTAAATGTTTAATGCTGACTGGACTGCTGGGATGCTTACTAATATAAATTTGACAAGAAGCAGAAATACAAGCAAGAAGATAAGAAATTAAGCCAAAATAGCTTAGTCCGCATTAATACTTCAGAAGTCTGTCAAGATACCATGAAGACTCATGAGATCAGGTGAGGAGAGGGAGGAGCTAGCAAAGCGTCAAAGGAATTCAAGCAAATTATCCATTTCAGGAGAGAAGGCAATTCCTGAGGCATTAAGGAAAACTTATCTGACATAAATACATACAGGTATTTAAGGAAGATATTTATACTGCTCTACATGGGAGGGCTTTAATGCAGCTAGATGTGAGTATACAGTTTTTAATGTTTTATTTGCATTTGTTTTTGTTCTTAGTGTTAAGAAAAATTACTTCATTTCACAAACTCAGCATTAGCTACTAGTAACAAAATTCTAAAGAAGGGCTTTCATATGCTGACACCAGTTGGACATGTTTGATACCACACCTCAACGGGTAAATGAGTGAGGTGGTATTAGCAGTGAAGACCTTCCTCTGAAGGACTAGGAGCACTCAGCAGGAAAATTCACCAGAAGTATCCTGAGGTCTGTAAAGGTAAGAGACAAGCATGTAAATTTATTTAAGTATTTAGATCTTAACTGATGTCTACCACTTCAGGCGGGGATCCTAATCTACCAGTCCATAGGGTATTTGAAAGTGAGACTGCCATTATTTGGTATTGATATGATTTATATAAAATATTTCATTATCAGGACATGGAGAATGACTTTGTAGGTGGCAGCTGGATCTGCCTTATGACTAGTCCTTATGAAATGGCTTTATATTGGTACAGAACAGAAAAGCATGAGCAGAATAAAGTCAACAGGGGTGTATATACTATCAGATTGTTTAATTTACTTTTCCACTTTCAGGCCCAGTCTCATAATTGTTAACACTATACATCTTAGTTTGTTCCATGGTTTCACTATGGATCAGATCACTTACCTTCCCTCTTTGATTTGGTTATGGAACATGGGATAATTTATTCTGGTTCCATTCGCTACAGACAGTATATATGGAGGCAGGCTGCTCTGCACCACATAGTCAAGGGACCTCAACTCTGCAGCTCATAAAAAAGGCAATGGAAACATAAATATTTTTAAAAATATCCTAGAAGATGTATTATAGCCTAGTGCACTAATGCTAGGACATTAAAAGAAAAGGAAATAGGGATGACTTCAGATCTCTTCTGTCAGAGAATAGTTGAACTCATGTTCCTTATGTCTTGCTTGCTTATTCCAAGACAATACTAATATTTTACATTAAGTGGACACCTAGCCATTCAAATAATTTTGCCATGTAGAAGTATTTGAAAGACCTGGCAAAGACATTAATAAATTTGAAAAAGTCAAAACTACTTCTTGTTATTTTTTTTAAACTACTGGCTACGTGACAGTACTAGTAGTTTCTCTTTTTAACTATCTGTTAATTTCATTAAATGGTACATTATTTTTCATTCTGTTTTTAAATAAATAATAAGAAGAAATATAAACTCAGATTTCAAAATTCCAACATAGAACATTTTTAAATTTCTGTGAAGTATCTTTCTCTTAACGTCATTGTTACTTCCAAATGAACTATTCCTATAGTACCTTCTTCCAGTCAACTAAGATAATAAAACTTCCACTGCTGTGCCAAAAAGCTTATTAAAATATTGTTGTTTGCAAAAATCCTAGCTATCACAGAATCACAGAATTGTTTCGGCTATAAAGGACCCCAAGAGACCATCTAGTACAACCCACTTGATCAGGTAAGGTCAGCCAGAACAGGCTGCCTAGTACCATGTGCAGTTGGATTTTAATTATTTCCAAGGATTTAGAATCTACAACTTCTCTGAGGGTACTGGTTTTGACTGGGAAAGTGTTGATTTTCTTCATAGTTGTGCTTATGGTGTTATGTTTTGAATTTATTACCAAAACAATGTTGACTACACACTGATGTTTTAGTTATGGATGCAGTGCTTACATAGCCCTGTGGTCTTCTCTGTCTCTCACACTGCCCCATCAGTGAGTAAGTTACGGGTCCACAAGAAGATGGGGGGGAACACAGTGAGGACAGCTGACCCAAACTGGTCAAAGAGATATCCCATACCATACAACATCATAGTCAGCAATAAAAGATGTGAGAAAGGAGGAGGAAGGAGGGGATGTGCAGAGTCATGACACTTGTCTTCCCAAGCAACCATCACACATGATGAAACCCTGCTTTCCTGGAAATGGCCTGGCAATGGGAAGTAGTGCATGAATTCCTTATTTTGCTTTGCTTGTGCACACAGCTTTTGCTTTACCTATTAAACTGTCTCTATCTCAGCCCTCAAGTTTTCTCACTTTTACCCTTCCAATTCTCTTCCCCTTTCCAATGGGGGAGAAGTAAGCATGCAGCTATGTGGTGCTCAGCTGCTTACCAGGGTTAAAACAAAAAAATAAGCAACCATTGTTTGACAACCTTACAGTAAAAAAAAGGGGGGGGGGGGGGG
>VXAA01005469.1:152369-185978 GCA_013399115.1 Anseranas semipalmata
TTCAGGTGGAATCTCATGTGTTTTAATTTGTGCCCATTGCCTGTTGTCCGTTCAGTGAGTGTTGATGAGAATAGTCTGTCTGTACACATTCGTAAGATCCCCTCTTTCTCAAGGGTGCTCTCTTCGTAAAGACAAAGAGATGCTGATACAAGAGATGCTCCAGTGCATTCATGGCCCTTCACTGAACTGTCTCTCATAGCTCCATACCTCTCTTGCATTGGGGAGACCAGAAATGGACACGGTGCCCCAGATGTGACCTTACCAGTGCCGAGCAGAGGGAAAGAATCATCTCCCTCGACCTGCCTGTGCTACCTCATAATCTGTTATACATCTTAACATAAAGTTTGGGCAGTTCTGATAGACAATCACTAATTTTGTTTTGTTTTGTTTTGTTTTGATCTTTAAACCTGTATTTCAACACATATACCTAAAAATTCCAACATTTCCGTTGTTTATAGTGGTCTTACAAAAAATATTGCATATCTGATCATTTATTCATGTGAGAAGAAGGAGCGGTAATAAGGTAAGAACTGTAATTTTGTATATTCACATAAAAAGAAATGTTCTTATTGAAACCCTCACTTTTGGATCTTGTATAAATTAATAAAAGAAAAAGATATAAACTCTAGGTAGGTAATTGAGCAGATGACCTTCACATATTAAAAATAACATTTAGTTCCTTGTATCAGATTTAACTCAGGAAATACTTTCTTCACCAGCTCTCACCACTAAGATACTGTATAACAAGTCCTGAATATTTACCCTGAAGCAAAGACACTATCAATTTCTGATGTTGCTCTATAGCACAAACTCAGCTTACTACTTCCAAAGGTGACTTTGGCTTACCAATTAGGTATGGTAGTTTTGTAGGACCTAATTAATAATTTAAAACTAACCTTATGTGTCCTTAGTCTCCAGCTGCTTGCAGTGCTCAGAAAACTACTGCAGGTGTCTGGAAGATGACAGTTCAACATCACCCGATTATTTAAGAATTCAATGTTGTCATTCCCAACACGAGCAACTACAGTAAAGAATCTTTTGAACACACCTAATAAAGGATTTTTAAATAACTGTTTACAACTCAAGCCACCAATTTTTAGCTTGGGTTTTGGAAGAATCAGAGCACCCAATCATCTACAGAACATAAAAATAGTTCTCAGTAGACATGACCTTCCTCCCATGTGAGAGTTGTCTTCAGTTCCATCTTACAGCAAGACCTTCTAGTCCAAACTCAGCACTGCATTGACCAGAGTCATGTGGCTCCTGTGCCAGAGCTATCACAAGGCTGACATTTAGTAAGAACAAACTAAGCCACTAAGCTTGCATTTACTTACAAAATAGTATGCAGTCATACCTAATGACAGACGGGCTCACTTTCCCTCTCTACAGCCTAGTGAGTAAGGCACTGACCTGAAAAGAGACTTCAATTTAAGCCCATTTTCCTGACCTGAATTTATCCCTGCTATAGAATTATGACCTGGCTCCAGACATAAAACTTGAGTTTCTTTGGATGAGCCCAGCCTCTAGACTCTGAAAGTATTTCACATAGTGAGGTCCAGGTGTACCCTTGGCTAGTCTACTGTAGAGAGAATGCTGATACACATCCCAGTTTCTGAAGGAAGTAAGCCCAGTGCACAAGCAAGAAAGAGAGCCACAGTGGACTCCAGTAGGCCCTCTCATCAGACAGTGGGAGACACCATAATATTCACTCACATGGCTGTACAGACAGCATGAAAGTCATGTTCTGGAGATGTCCCTCTCCCTCGTTTTCTACTGACTGCAGAGAAAACTTACTTGCCCACTTTTGTCACTTCAGTAATGTGTCTTGAGTAATGCAACTGTTTGTCTTTCTTCTTTCTTTGCTACAGCAACTCTGTAGAACAGGTGTAAACAGTTTTGGGGCTCTCTGCTCATTCTCCACATGAAAGGTCAGCTCAGGTCCGTCAGCCTTATAGCTGAACTAGCACAATACTGGGCTTGAACAAATATGCCCTGATTATTAGCATGCACATTGAGCTGTACAGCATCTGGACTGGCACTTGGCTCACATCCATCTAGCCTGGGGACAGTGTAATCAACATCTATCTGTGGATGTGGATATTTATGGAAATATGCAGAAGTTGGCAATTACAGATATGCCTAATTATTCATGATATTAGCAGAATATAATTCTAATCCAATCTTTCATGCAGGCCTAACATCCACCAGCTATGCTACTGTGTATGTTCCAGGCTGAGAGCCTAAGCTTTTGAGCAGAAAGATATTTGAGCAAAGACAAAAAGGACTTCCGTGGAGAGTACAAGAGTGAGTGTGGGTACATTGACTAGCCATAGGTAAGCAGACTGGCCAAATTTTTTTACTCTAGGCTTGCCTGGTTCAGGTTTATCCTAGTTTAAGTTGGGATAGAGTTAATTTTCTTCATAGTGGCTGGCATGTGCCATGTTTTGGATTTAGGAGAAAAATAATGCTAATAACACACTGAATCTTTAGCTGCTGCTGAGCAGTGCTTACACAGAATCAAGGACTTTTCAGATTCTTATTCTGCCCTGCCAGCGAGGAGGCTGGGGGGACACAGCCAGAACAGCTGGCCCAGGCTGACCAGAGGGATGTCCCATGCCATGCGGCGTCAGCAATAAAAGATGGGATGGTTGGCCAGGGGGGATGACCACTGCGTGGGGACTGGCTGGGCATCAGTTGGCAGGTGGTGAGCAATTGATTGTTCATCACTTGTTTTGTGTGTGTATGAGTAAATATATATGTGTGTGTGTATNATGGTGCTTAGCTGCCTGCTGGGTTAAACCACAACAAGGTGACTGTCCTTCATCGAACAAAAGCCAATCTGTGCTATTCCTGGCTAACAATAAGCAGCAGCTGAAGATGGCCTCTTCAAACTCTCTAAGTGAGGGCCACTCATCTCCAGAATTGTTAAAACAGCAGCTCTTGGAATTAAACAGGTTCCTCAGGTGCTGCTGACTCACCCCATAGTCCTACAACATATGGACCCCCATCCTGGCAACACCGAATGATTCCACACTTCCAAAACCTGAGGAATGAAGAGATGATTTGATCTGGGATATTGTATCATCTTTGTCTGTTTTATAGAACATAGAATTTCACCTATTCAAGGACAGTTGTCAAAAGTGAATCTTTTATTTATACAAGGCAATTAAGTGCTCCATTAGCAGTACAGAGAGGCAATAATGGGATCAAAATTCCAGCTGAGTGTCACTCAGCAAAATAAGAATGAAAGTTCTCAGCGGAAGAACATCTGCTACCACAATAAAATGATACTTCTTGCTTTCACCCAGGGACCCTGCCAGATACTGTTGGAGAATGAAAGTAATAAAATGAAAGATAAATGGGTCTATTGAAGAACTGATTTGTATTATAAACATTATTGTTCATTGTTCAAGAAAATAAATACATGAATAAAACCCCACACATTAAGTCCTATTGCAGCTTCCGATTTAAAATAAAATAAAATAAAATAAAATAAAATAAAATAAAATACATAGAAAAAGTCTATTGGGTAATTAGATCACGGAATAAAACAAAACAGCAGACATATAGGCACCATACTAATAACTGCAGCTGAACTTAAAATATAAGCCTTTAGACATAAATGAGATGCACATATTCATATTCTGGCCCTTATGGAGTCCAGCATAGAGGAAAATGTATAGATTTACTGCAAGGCAGCTTAGCTATCTATCTTAACTATCTATAGTATTTGAGGTTTTTAAGAGTATTTTTATGCTGTGGGCAGCACCCACTGTAGCTTATATAAGTGAGCTAGCTTTAAACTGCTATCTGTCAGAGCACAGGTACAAAGCCAGCATGGGAAAGTGGGTGAGTGCTGTCAGTAATGCCAGTTTTCTTTATCAAATTTTGCATACTTTTGTTGTTCATGTCTTGACATTTCCTTTCAACAAGAAGATGTCCCCAGAATGAAACCCCTATTTTCTGACTTTGATTTAAAAAGAAAGAAGTTTATATATAACATTCTGTAGATGTAAAGCCAAATGCCAAATGCCAAAATTAGACCCTTATTTTCTGACTAACTTTGATTAAAAAACATTTTTAGATAATCTTCTGTAGACATAAAACAATCTTAAAGTGATCTTACAGTGATAAGGCATTAGGATAGTCTTTGCTTTCATTGAACCTGAGTGGGACAACTCCAGAGTGAATTAGAAAATTCACAACATGCTCTAGTGAGCAGGAAAAGTCCAGTAATAACTCAATAGCAACTCAGAACTTAAGATGCTGAGAAATAATAAGATTTGCCTCCTAGCAATTATTAACCTGAACTAGGAAGAGTGTAGAAAAAGAAAATAATATTTAAGCTTTACACTAATTGTCCTCCCAAATTCCAGAAATGACCATCTGAAGTTCATATCTCAAGAAAATTTAACTAATTATCCTAGGAATAAGCAGTGACTATGGTTAGCTTGTCTTTTATTTATTCTCATTTCTACCTGCCAGCAGAAACAGAGAAAATACATGGCAAATTATCAGCTTTGACGTTTCAGGCTATTTAAGATGAAGGAGAGATGACATCTCAGAGCAACTACGACAAACATCTATTGGCTGTTCATACTGCAACAATAGTGATAGATCAACAGAATGTTTCCAGCTGCAAGTTGAAAATTAGTCCTGCATATATGTGATTTAGTGTCATTTAGTCAAGAGACTTACACCAGTCAAGTCCTGTTTTGTCTGCAGAGACCAAATCTTGTCAAATAGAATTAAAAAATCTTTTCAGTTAATTGTAGGGAATATTTTACATAAAACGGTTATCTATAATCTTATTATGCTTTGACTGGCAATACAGACATGCAGGAAAGAGTTCACATGGCTCCAAATAGCTCTAATCAAACAGCAGGACCTGCAAGTGATTTTCAAAGGCAGTAATAAACGGAAACCAAAATAATACAAAACAGGACATTTCGCTTCTAAACTCTGAGTTGGAGAGTTCTTGTTTCCTATTTTGTACATACTATTTATTGCATTTTACAATACCTATAGACCATTGCTAGATTTACAAAGCACAAGAGATGTAGGAAACACTTTGAAACTAGATTCCTAGATCCAGAAAATCTATAGTCGAAATTTCCTAGCTGCACCCAGCCTGCAAGCCTGAAATGAAATGCAGAAGGAATAATAATTGTTAGGTACTAAATTTAGAAGCCATGAAAGGAGATGTTTGTTTATAGCTAATGGCCCCTGATAAAATATGCCAGCTGGTGGCTGTGGCTTCCCTGCTTTAGAGTTTTGCAGTGCAATGAACCATACACTTAGATGACTCACTGCCCACAGGCAGGGCCAACCTGTTTGGTGTTGAAGAAGAGGAGCTAGCAAGAACACTGGGGCTTTGACAAGGCAGACAGAGCTGGCAATGCCCTGTGGATACAGCCAGAACATAGTGCAGAGGTTCTGGTGTGCAAGCACAGTGACAGAATCAGCATAGGGTGTGCCCTCAGTTCCATTTGTTGCTTTTGTATTTTTATTTACTGTGTGTTCTGGTACATGAGAAGTGTTTGTTATCTGATATGTTCTTAAGCATTGCTTTCTCTGCTTGTTCTTTTGAGTCTTTCCCTGTCTTTAACTACCATTCTTCCATACCTCTGTTTTCTTTTTCATTTGGGACTGCGTTCTCCCAGACAGAAATGACTGAACTTTCTTTTGGGATGAATCACACTCACATTTATTCACTCCTTTATTTGACAGACAGACAAAACAGAAATAATCTGTACACCAGAGCTCCCTACACTCTGTCCTACTGCAAACACAACAGGAATACAAGAATAGAACTTAATGCGCTAATTCATCTTTCTGGTCTGACCTCATGGCTGATGCTGTTTTCACTGAGAGGCTGGACTAGACACCTCCTAAGGAGTTTTCTATTCTGAGTTGTCCTTGTTCTGTGATCGCAGAAGAATTTTTCCTATGCCACAAAGAGTTGTCTTGTCACTATCTTCACTAGCTGAGTTTCTCTTTTTCCTCCTCTTTATTCCATCAAATCAAGTTCACAGTTTCTTTGTTCAGTAATGCCTCAGTATTTCTGGGCATAGACGGGGATAAACTTCACAGACTAGGAGTTTTCCTGGGCACAGGCAAAGCCAGTTTATGCCTACACCTTGTAGGCATACAGTGTAGGTCCTCTTCCAGAAGTAAATATCTAGTACAATTAATGACACATTTTAAGGTGCTTTCTGAAGCATCCTATTTCCATGTCATCCATTAGGTAATGTAATTATTAACAAAGACTATTTGAAAAGCCTAGAATTCTTTTCTTAATTGTTAGGAATGCTTTAATGGCAGACAAAATACTTTGACTGCTCCATTCATCTTGGTAGCTTTCTTATTAAAGGCATCCCTTAGTAAGGAAAAAAATCCACTTATATGAGCTGTTTCTATTATGCTTTTACATTGAATATAGCAGCACTACTGGTGTACATTGTTCACTGATGTGAAAAGAATAGTTCTCCATTTATACATCTTTATATTCTGAAGAAGCAAAGATGCACCTTCATGTCATTGTTGTTCCTCACACCACTGGGGAACTCTGGATATCGTAATTGAGAATTATACATCTCTTTCTGGAAAAGATTATTGACGTTGCTAGTATTGTTACTGGCATAGTTGTCCAGGTGCCCGTTCCCTTACAATTCACCAGGGCTTCAGAGAGGAACAAAGAACTTTGATTTCACGCTTTCAAAAATCACTGAAAAGCACTGGGAATTGTCATCTTCTCTCTGACTTCCTTCAGAAGGAAAGTGTCTTTAAATAAAGGTGCGTTGTGAACCATAGATGGCTAGCTGAGCTGAAACAAGGATTTTTTTTTCCTGAAAATTTGTGCTCTAAGTTACTGAGTACCACATGTGGAAAATTCATTAGCTCTGTTTTGCAGGTAATCATACTTCATGATCACAGTAGTGCCTTTTGGTCTTCTTCATACCATTTTTATGAATCTTCCTTTTATTGCCAGTGTACAATGGGAGTACAGTGAAATAATGACATATTTATTTCATATCTCAGTCCAAAGATTAGAAAAACAGTAAGAACGACATTTTATATCATCAGCCATTGTCAGGACAGCCTGTAGTCTGGTATGCAGTTCTTCATCTCCAAACACTGTTTCAGCCATAACTATTACAAAGAGAACAGCTTCTTATGTTCCTTTCTTTTGTGCATAGCACAGTATCTGATTATAACTAATCACACGCAGTGCAAATCAGAAAATAATTGTGTACAAAGGCAGACCTTTCAGTAGCTCTGCACACAAAAACTTTTATAACTGTCTGAATTTATTATACTGTGTGTGATAATATAATTTAAGATGGAATTAAAAAAAAATAAAAGAGAGAGAGAAAAAATCCTCCACTTTAACATCCCTGGGCAAGCTTTGCGTGTAACTTTGTTCAGAACATATAATTTACCTGTGTGCATGCACAACAGAGTTACACATTGAAACTGTACAGGCCACCTTCACTATTTGACTGGGAAAAATGGGAACAGTTGGGTGGCAGATGCTTCCATTGCTTAGATATTGCTATAGTGTTTTTAAATAAGTAAAAAAAGCTCTGAGTTGGTGGCTGTACTTAGGCCTTTGCTATGATGTAAGTCGTTGGCATAGAGTGCAGTGTTTTTAAATGTAGGTCACATGCCACTAACATATAGTAGTTACTCTGAAATAAAATTTCCCAGAGGTTCATCTATATGAAAGAAAACAAAGAGAGACAATGAGAAATAAAATAGGTCTTGGATATTCAAACAAGGTTTACAACATTTTATATTTATTCTCCATGTCTAAATAGCATGATAAAACTGGAACATATTCAGTGGTTGGTTCAGCATTCATGAGGAACTGTATTTGTAAAAAGACATCACATCAGCCATTTATTTGTATAAAATAACAAAATAGAATAGAACTGGAGTGCCGGCAATGGCACAGGGTTGGTAATACTTGTGGTTTCAAAACAATAGCTCAATGTGAAGATCAGTTGGTCCTACTCACTTATAATCCAGAAAATAAATGGAGTGAATATAGGGAAGAATAAATTCTACAGTAGTAAACTCATCTTAGGTGAAACAATTGTAAGGTATGCTGGCTAACAAATACATCCAGATGGCTCCGGATACATTAAATAAGTGGGACCACCACACTTGGATGCCTCACACCCTCTTCAGAAAACATGAATTAACCAGAAGAAAGTTAAATGCCATTTAGTAATGCAATTAGATACTCCCACAATAAGTTCACTTTCAGCACATTTACCTGTGGCATGAGTGACTTTGTAAAGTGAAGACCATTGCCATAGACCTTTGAAAAAAGAAGGAAGAGAGCAGACCTGATTGCTTTCTACAACTACCAGAAATAAGGTTGCATTGAGGTAGATGTTGGTTTCTTTTCTCAGGTGACAACCTCATGTTGAGCCAGGGGAGGTTTAGATTAGATGTCAGGAAGAATTTTTGCATTGGAACAGGCTATCCAGGGAACTCGTGGAGTCCTCATACTTGGAGGTATTTGAGAGACGTGTGGATGAGATGCCTGTGGACGTGGTTTAGTGGTGGATTGGTAGTATTAGGTGATGGCTGGACTTGGTAATCCTAAGCATCTTTTCTAACCTGAATGATTCTACAGTTCTGTGATTCTGTGTACTGTTGGTGTATCACAGGATTCATGTGTTCCAGTAAACAAATCTGAATGTCATTCTGCCACTTAAACGTAATGTGTCAAAACTTCCAGACTTCAGAAGAACAGTATTAACCATTGCACATTCATGCTTATTTTCACTACATTTGTTTGTTTGTTCATCTATGTTTTTAAAGACATACTGTGGGAGGCAGTTGTCTAAACATAGGTATATAGAGAAATTTTACATGCCTTAGCACATCCTGCATTGCTTCCTGTTGTTGCTCCACACAGACATGGGAGATGTCTCATAGACCTAGTCATATCTGCCAGACTCTGACATTTTTGGTGACCCAAACAGTCTCAAATGAAACAAGATACTGTATTTAGGTGTTTAAGCCCAGAGCCTGGTAAACATCCTAAACTGAAGTTATGTCCAAATAAGGAAACTGTTAATTATTTATCTTCCTCTGTTATACATTTTGTTAATTGAGTATCTTGCCTCAGCTGGGAGGCTGCAGACACCAGACTTGCTAAGAGGTTGCAACTGCTCAGTTGGCACACTACCCAGTCTGCAAGCTCACTCCTGCTCTTTTACAGGGAAAATGTGCTATAATCTCAGGTGAGATTTGCATTTATCTTCTTCCCTTAATCATTTTTATCTTATTTACTCAAGCTTAGTGGAGATACAGAATTCAGTACTGGATTTTGCCTTACAACTGCTTGTTGTATATTTCTTGTGACTAAAATTTTTTTTGAGGATTGGAACGTACAGACTGGTAATGTGCTCACACAGTAATGAGTTTGCAATGGTAACTGTAGCATGCCACCCAGTATGTTCAGCAACCACTAAACACAACCCACCACACATAAGATGCATAAGACACTTTCACAACCCAAGCCACATCTCTTTCCCTGACACTCTGTAATAACACTCTGACTCAATTTTTGTACTCCTGCAGGAGAAAATTACAACCTTTTCTGTACACAGCTCAAAACATTAGCCAAATTCTGCTTTTGAGTATGGAACTCAAGACTTCATGTGAAAAATTCCAAACAGACAGATTCCATACACTAACTAAAGCAACTTTTAACCCTCCAAATGACAGTCAGCTTTTCCCAGGTTCCTATTTTATTTTTCAGCTCTCTCAGGTTCAACATAAGAACTTCTCTTCCCGCAGGGTATGAACATGTATAAAATGAACATGTGTAAAATGAACAGTGTACCAAATGTAACATGTAACGTCTACCTCTCTGACATCCAGCTGGCTAGCCATACAGAAAGGAGACTTATTTCCACCCGAGTCTAAGGGTCTTGCCTTTAGTCTTACCTTCAATACTAGTTACTGAAAGTAAAGGCTTGTGGATTCACTTTGGATTTCACTTCCAAATCCAAATGAAGTGAAATCCATTGGATTTCACTTCACTTTCTTGCTTATACTTCTTTGCTGCGACAGAGCTTGACTGATGAACTCATTAGCTGAACAACCAGCTCTACTCTTCAGCTGGTGTCCAGGCAAGCCTGGCACACTCCCTTACAGTCAGTTGCTCTTAGTCTTCATGCTTCCAAGAAACTATTCTTCACCTGTGTAAGAACTCAAATGCACATCGGACACCTGTATTTTCTGTAAGGCATAGGAAACACGAAACTGTGCAAACAAGAAGGGCGTCAAGTGTATTACACAGAAACAAATCTCCAAGATTCAATGTCTCTGACAAAGAAACACATTCCATCTTTACACAGGTGGTAATTTTGTGAGCCCTTCTATTTACCTAGCAATTGATACTGTCCTTGCATTAGCCACCTTGCACTAGGTGCTGTGATGCAAGTATAACAGAACTCTGAGCTGTTCTTTTCTGAAAAGAAGCTATAGCATCCGTTCCTGGCTGCAATTGGTACCTGGAACACTACCAAAGCACTTAACAATGATTCATTCAGGTGCCCTTCCAAATTGTGTTAAGACTAAGGTAATTGACTTCCATAAATTCAGAACAAAGGAAATGTGTTTCCTAATTCAGACAGCATTTGTTTTTAAACCCATTTGATTTCAATTTTAGAAAAAGAATAACACCAAAGTTACTCATTTAATTATGTTCTCCTGCTTAAAACTGAGTTACAAGTTCCCAGTTTTACTTATGACTATATCTTCATGTCAAGTTCTAATACAGATGTGTTCAAATGTCAGTATTTCTCATCCTGATGTTTAAGTCACACCACTTTAAATAACTACAGAATGCATTTGCAACCATGAGACAACTAGAGAACTTAATACAAGTCATTGCAAATGGTGGTGTGATCAGTGGAGAATTCTGTGAGCCAGACGGTTTATCCATTCTTCTATTACCTCGGGTTGGAATGGCACTTAGTCTTAGTAGGGCATATTTAGGTTTTTCCAATCCTAGAATTATATAAGTCCTCCAAGTATTGTGTATATAATTTTAACTGGTACACCATCTTCTACAACATATTACTGCAATAAGAAAACTTCAAAATATACGGATATATTGACTGGAAATTTATCTAGTCCACTCTTAAATTAATAATAGATAATATAATATAGATATATAATATAGATAATTCTAAATTTCCCTCAATCTCCCAATACAAGCATCTTCACTAAACTTCATCTTAGAAATAAATGTTGAAGTACAATTAGTTTAATTCTGAATCACGTCAATGACGAGTAAAGCATAGACACAACAACTTGGGGACATTAAACTTCGTATATGTCAATTTCTTCTGTTGTTTTTGATGTTTCAAAACCTTTGTGAGCAGCAGGCTTTCTCATATGAATTTTAGAAGTTTCCTTACAGCACAGCATTTTTTGCAGCTTTTGGAGGTTTCTAGACCTTTTTTTGTGAGTTTTGTAAATGACTGATTTAAAAAAAAAAAAACCTACCTTAAATGAGAGATTTCTTAACACTATTATCTCTTGAGAGATTGCTCTAATTTGCTGAGATAATGTTTTCACTTCTCCTGTTTTACAGAGTAATTCAGTATGATTAGTACAAATCTCTAGTTAAAACCTGAAATCCCTACTTGGATAAACCAAGCATATCAAATGCTTATCTCCTGAGGAAAAAGCCTTTATCACATGTTCTTCCTTCTTGTTGATCCTTCAGAAATGCCCTTGCTTTTATTAAATTCAGTAGATTTGCCTAGCTTTATAGAAACTCATATCAAGCTCCAATATTTACACGGAAGCATTGACTTGATTACTATTAGAGATTTTATGTTCTTTTAAATATGAAATTACATTCAGTTTGTATTAGAAAAGAATAAGCAAGGGCGGAGGGGGGAATAAGGAGGTATCTAGTTAATTAGATAATTAATTAATTAGATAATTACACTTTTTATTATTTCCAACCTTTAAAAGTTCCCTTGAAAGTGAAAGGAGGCATAACTATTTCTTTTTTTCTTTTTTCTTTTTTTCATATCTTCTAATTCATAAAAGAAAAATTCCAGTTCTTCTTCCAGGACTGAATTTTGCTTTGGTATTTCTTATAATAATGGTGCTACTACATGACAGTTCTCCACTATAATAGCAATTTCAGGAAAACAAACTTTTGAGTTTCTCAAAGGCAGTTTTATTTACTGTAAAATAAGGTTTCTTTGCTTGTGTGGAGGTGGTTTCTTCTAATGCCTTTTTGTGAAGAAAAAAAAAAAAAAAAAAAAAACAAATATTAATGTGCCCATTTATAAAACAGAAAAACGGTGACATAAAGACAAATTGTGAACACTCTGTGCAATATTCATATGGCGTGAAACAGCTTTTTGCTTTTTCAGTAGAAATAAAGCTGAACGTAGTGACTTAACAGGAAAGGAAATCTGCTTTGTGCTTACTCCCTAGCTTTATCAAAAGAGAATATAAATGAGAATATTCTGTGTTTTGTTTTGTTTTTTAATCCAGATTTCTTTTGCTAATGGTAAGGTCTAACATTTTATCTGCTGGAACTTGGGGTGACAAGAAATTCACTGCCTGTGCTGAAGTGTAATTGCTTTGAGGATAGAAAGTTGAAACCTCAGCAGCTCTTTTCTAAAATATGCCTACCTACACAGCATTGCTTCATTTCCTGTAATTTGTCCTTATTAACCAAGTTCATTACACTACACATACTATTTGAAACAGTTGACAGAATTTAATTATTTGTTGCCTTCTTTGTTAGATGAAAAAATCTACACCTGGAAAAATGAGCCGTGATATGTGTAACTGACAGTAAGTTTGATGTCCTTTTCTACATGCATTCTCATTGTACAATGACAGTATATATCTTTTGTTGCTTGTTTTATATCGTATGCTCTATTTTTGGATATGTAGTATTTCAAACCTACTACAAACTTGTTATTATCCCTCACCTTTCTAAATTCCAGGGAAGAGCATTATATAGAAGAAAATATGTTAGGATGAGAGAGATTGTTTAAAGCAATAAGAATTCATTGCTATAGGTTTAACAGCTACTTTTTATATGTCAGAAAAATAATGTAAAGACATTACAGTGAAAAAAAAAATATATGCATTAGTAACCTTTCTTTATGAGATAAAAATATTAACATCTTGTAGGAAACAAGCAATCAAAATTATAAATGTTATATGGTTAATAAATCACACTACGGAATTGAGAGATGAAGAATTACATAAGATTGTCTATTCCATCTCGCTACACTGAGGCCATATCATGGGTGCATAGATACTCCTTAACAGATATTTTTTTTAGCCTATTTTTAAAAAAAGACTTGATATCCTTAGTTCCTGTAGATAACTCATTTCAGCCTTTCATTAAATAAAATATACCAGAAAAAATAGTGTACCATCTTTTAGGAGGACAAGCCCCCTTTTCTGACTCATGTTGCTTGGTATCTCTTGCATACAAACCTTTCTAAAATTGTTTAGTCTTTTTATTTTGTTTTGTTTTGTTTTAAATCCCTAAAAATTAATTTTACCAAGTAATCTTTGATTTTATTATTCTACCTTTTAAAAATGTAAAAACTGCTGGGTACAATTTTCATGCAGAATCCATGTTGGTTTCTTGTTTATTGCTGATATGATATCCTATCATTTAAAAAAAAAAAAAAAGCCAGATAGTTTCACCAAAAGTAGCTATTTTCAGGAATTTGATGAAGGGAAAGAAGTACTTTGCTTGTTCCTGCACAAGTACTGATTTGAATAGACAGTTAACAATGACATAGTTGGTTGTATTTTGTATTTTAATTAGCTTCAGTAGTCCAAGCTAATAAAAACTCAATGGTCTATTTTATTTGCGCTTAAAAAAGGCTTTCACTAGACAATTTGGGGTAAAGATTCAGAATATTGACTCCAGTGGTTCCAAAGTGCTTACTGTTTTTTCTGACTCTACTTCATCCTCTCTACTAAGTCTGGTCCAGCTTTATGTTTGGGATCTTCAGTAGTGGATAAGGTCAACACATTTTCCTGTACCCAACTTGCCGTATTACATCTCGCAGATGATATAACAAAAATCACAAATCTTAACTAATGTGAATGCCATTTTTACAGGAAAGGGCCTATCACAGGATTAGATATTATTGAATGAAGTTTTTAAGTTGTATTGAATAATTCCCCAATCTTAGCACATAAGTATCAAGTAAAAAGTGCTGATTCCTCAGTTCTGTATATTGGAGTGACTTGAATTTGAGGCTCAGTAAGAGACTCAAAAACATTTTAATTGCATGCAGATGGCAAAGATGAATAGAGTCAGCATTCCAAGTGAAAAAGAGTTCTGTCCACCACCTTTCATAGTATATTCCAGCTGATGAAGAAACCTATACTGAGATTCAGAAATAAATAAATGAATGGTTTTGGTCATGCTGATCAGGTTTGCTACAGCAGGACTTTTTCTGTAACATTCATATAACTGTATTGGAGAAATGTAAGCAATACATTTGATAAACTGAGATAGTTCTGCAGAGTCATACACTTTTTTTACAGAAAAATACTACAATAAGCGGATATTAAGATTACATTTGAAGTTCACAGGAGGGTGGGGTGGTTTTATAACCCTTTGCAACTTCCAACCCAACTGGCACAGAAAGCATGTTAACTTGCACAAGTAAGTTAGGGACAGATTTTCTATTTTACTTGATTTGGTCTACAGCTAAAAACAAAATAAATTCCTTCTTCTTTTTTCCAAACCCTCATTACTATGCCTAATGTCTATCATTACTATGACTAAGTAAAGCAGAAGTCCCATATAACAAAATAGGAATTTGGTTTATGCTGGCATAATCTGAATGGACAAGGAAGAAAATATAATGTTTTTGCATAATAATTATATGATTACTATTACTGCTCAACTACCTGTGAGAGGTAGTTTAGCGTTTTCTTTCTTTTAACTCTTTACTGAACAGGAAACACAGTTATGCAATCCCTTTACTGGAAAAAAAGTATATGCTGTGATATATGTGCCATTTTTAGTTTTTCATAATCCCCTCCCACCTCAAAAGATTGCAATGTGTTTTTCCTGTCTGTCAAAAAGCAGGCAGCAAACTGTCTTTTTTATTGAACTGTTCATAGAATATTCTGCTGTCATCATATAGATGCTTCCCCATGGCTCCATGCACTCTAGACGACAGGGAGATAGCACTAGAGATGTGCCACCCCAAGGTTCTTTGACTGGCACCTGACCTACATCAAAGTCTTTGTTGATACCTCTTGCGCTGTCTGTTTTCACATGTATTGCTAGAGTCAGTTGTACAATGAACAGATGTTCCTCCTACTGTGCTGTATGATTGTTTTAAGTGACTTTTTTAGAACAGATGTTTTCCTACAAGCACTTCATTTTCTGTATTTTTTTATGTACTAACAGCTGACAGCTAATTCTTGCTTAAATTAAGGATAAACGCTCATCAGGGAATCCCACCCAGGCTATGGGCCACCATCTCTAGTAATTTGACCTACCTCAGAATACATTGAAGTATCAATTACAAGAAGGAAAAGAACAAGAAATACGGTAGTCTGTGGAGCTAGACAGGAAAGCCATCAAGTTCAAGCAACAGCAAGTCCTCATGCAAAATTAATAGCCTGCAAACAGGCTGGATCATGCCAGGAGCTAAATGCTACAGCAGAGTTCAGAAACAGAATCATGGCCAAGAGAGAGGCTGGAATAAGTCAACAAACAGGCAGATGTAGAGGAGATAGAAAAGATGCATGGGTCAGATCAAAAACTCAGGTATATCTGCAATGTGCACCTGGTGGAAATCCCTTAAATGCTAGTTGGGCATAACAATCCACACCATTTCTGGGGACAGTTGGTTCATCCACCACAAAGTAGCTGTTGGAGAGACAAAGGATCTGAGGGAGATCAGTAGATATGTTTGGTGTATGCTACCAGAGGCTTACAAAGCCCCAGTCAGTCTGTCTATAGGGAAATACTTAGAAATGGTTCACTTAGGAAGAAATTGCTTGTCAGTGAAGGTGACAAAATAAGCCTATTTTGAGTTCTGGCATTAAAAAAAAAAAAGTTCCTAAGGAATTAAATGGAAAGTTTCTAAGGAATTAAATGGAAACTATTAAAATGAAGGTTTAAATGTCACATAAGGTGCTTAGCTGCAAATCCAATATTGCTTTATCTGTTGCTTTTTACCCATCCTTAATACATAGGCAGAGTAAAATTTACAAATATTGCTGGACTTCATGTACACAGTTACATGACAGATATATCTTACTGATTTGTCAGAAGAAAAAAAGTTATTAGAACAAATAAACTTCATTATGCATCAGATTAAAGATCTGAATACCAACAAATCCAACAACAATTAACAAACTGTGTTTTGCAAGCAGTGTGTGACCAAGTCCTTTGGCAGCAGAAAGTCCACAGAAGATATTTTTATTTGGGGTCTGGAGGAGGAGAAGAAAGATATGTTTATAATCAAATCTTGAAGAATCCTAGTTGTTCAAGGGATGCATTTGTGCAGGGAATCATTTGCTGGTGCAGTGAGTCAGTTGCTGGTTAAGAGAGAAACAGCTTTTCTTCCTAGATTTCAGAAAATCTAGGAAGACTTGAAAGTTTTATGACAGTTCATCATTCATAGAGTTCTGTAGGCTTACATCAGTAATAAATATATGATATAGATTTCCACGTCAGACCTATCTGCATTAACACTGAAGCTAAATTTGAGCATGCTGTCCAGGGTGGAATAACACTCCTTAGAGTATTAAATCTATTTGCATTTTTTACTTTATTTTATTGAATTATGGTACAGGAAGTCAGGAGCCCTACAGAATTTTGTGGAGGCTTCACTTTTTGTGCTTTCCTATTTTTTATTTTTGACATGTTTTTATTTAGCTGTGATTGCTAATATAGAACAGACTGAGTTGCTGTGTCAGCCACCTCTAACTTGTATCAGCTGGGCTGAAATAGAAATGATGTCATTTGATTACTGTTGCTTTCTTGATCAACAAATCAAGGAAATTTAAACTTCTCTGAATCTTTTTTTCCTTTACTGCAATGGCTGCTTCTTACGGATTTTTAAAGACTTTTTATTGTAAGAAGCCTTGTGGCCTGATATGGCAGAGAATAATTACAGTCTTTATTAACATATGTAATTCTTATCAGAATACGTAATCTCACCATCCTTTACAGTATCTGTAGTACCTACAGTACCATCTTCTCATATGAAAATGAGAGGAGGGATTTAATCATTTCAGTAGTCTAGGAAAATATATAAAAGCTGGTTTTCATATCAAAAGGAACCATGTTTAGCAATCTGTTACTATTTCCTAGTAGAAGCAAATGTCTTCTCCCTGTTAGCAACAGACTGTTGTCATTTTAAAATAGTTGTACTGTGAGAACACATTTGTGGAAACAAGACCACCCCTACCCTAACCTTCTTCAGATGTACGAAACAGAAAGGCAGCCCTAACCCCAGAGAACCTGCAGTGTCAGTACGATAGAATGACAGAAAAGGTAGGTAACATTGGTCACTGCAAGGTGTATTCCCTATGATTTCTGTCATAAAATTTTCCTATGTATTCCATCAAAAAGAGTTCAGAGGAAGAGATTAGCAGGATATTTACAGGAAGCTCCCAAATTTAAGGGAAGACATAGGCCAGAAGGTATAGAAAAATAAAAAGTATTTCAAAATGCAACTAGTAAGCAGTGGAAGCTGGCTATAGATGTTGGGCTGATCAAAACCAAGAAACATCCAACCCTTTCCCCAGTACTGAGTTGCTGCTCTTTCAGAAGACTCTTCAGAAGCAGCCTTCAAGTCCCACTCACATTTTCTATTAAGTTCTTGTCACCCACACTACAGAGGACAGGCAGGTTCTTTTAGTGATCCTTGGCACAAAGAGGACTGGCCACAAGGTTGTGGTTATAACTAGATTTATTATTACATAAAACAAACAAACAAAACAGCATACCATATTATCTACAATTTCTAGCACTTTGTGTAGCTTATAGTTGCACAGAATTTCTAGAATTCTCAGTTATATAGGATTTTCAGTCTCCTGGGTGGGCCCTCTGCTGATCGGGTCAAATTCTCAGCAATCATGGTGTGACACAACCATCACCTAGACTCAGACTTCACATAAAAGAACATGAGTCACTCAGTTCTCAGAGGAAGAAGACCATGGTGGAGGCATCTCTGCCCACCAGATGATCACAGGTTTTGCCATCCAGCAGCTGTTCTGGTCTAAGTCCCACTTAGGGCTTGCTGCTGCCTGATTTCATAGGCACTGCTCTCTGGGCTGTTACACTTCTCTGTTCCAGGACAGGTGTCACCACCTCCTGGCAACCCAGCACCTGGGCATTGATAACACTGATGGGCTTAGCCACCCTGACAATGGTTGTCCCCACACCCGGGAGTCAGAGATGAGAACAGAGAAGGGGGCGGGGTATACATTAACAACCCACTTACATGTTGTGGATATTCACCTTATTGTTGGTTATGCCACCCATACTGCCAGAGGTCAGGAGCGGGGGTACTGGTCAAAGTACATTTGTACAAACTACAAATATCATGCTGTGTTGTTCATCCTGGTGCTGAGTGAATAGACCTCACCATACAATGAGACCCACAAGGACATATCACTGGTAGTATCATTGATCACTGGACGTATCATTGGTAGTCAGCATGGGCACAAGCAACCTCCAGACCACAAACAGTTTGAACACCTGCAAGATGTTTTTGACTCTAATGTACAGCAAGGGTACACCTACAACAAAATCCAAGGGTGACTCACAAATACTATTTTGTAACAAAATGATCAAGAAGTAGCACATGCAATGCCATGATACTAGGTTGTGAATGAGTGACCATATTCTTCTTTACTTCTTATTCATGTAAAAGTTCTGGATTCCACTCTGAGCATTTGATATTCTTTGCCTCCCATTTTGTTCATCTTAACATTTATCTTTGCACCTTACTTCATAATATCAACTCATACAATCAGAAGGCTTTGCCACTTGCTCTCTGGACTGGAAATAGAACCTGCTGTTTGAGGAATAACTTTTCTCAAGAAATTTTATCTCATTGGCTTTTACACTGTTGGACAGCATAATAATGAATACATAGAGAAAAAGAAGAAATATATATATACATATAAAGATAAAATTATAGGGGGAAAAAAAAAAAACATTTAATGCCCATTAACTTTTAAAAGTAGCAGAAAGGAAGGTGGAAAAGGCCCTTCATTCAACTCAGAAGCTCTGTACTCAGAAACTCCGTAAACAAACAAAATATGAGGAACTTTGTCAAAAGAGAAGATTTAATTAAAAACATTTCTTCTGAAAAAGATTAGAAAAGGCAGAAAGAAAACCTCTGTTCTTCAGTCCAGAGCTCAGAGATGAAGGAAATACACACACAAGCAAAACTTTTCACAGCAAAAACACTGGATTTTCCTTAATAAAAACATAATTAAAAAAAAAAAAATCCTTTTAATATAAAATGAATTTTCAGGGGTAAAAATATATGAAGAGTATGGGAACCAGACGGTTCATGAGAATTAAAAAGTAGAGATCTTCTGAATTTAATAATAATAATAATAATAATATTCATAAAAAGACATCTAGGTCTGTCACTCTGTTGTAAGATAAGAGAATGTGCATGGTTTTGAAGCCTGTCAATACCATACCAGGCAGCTGCTCTGAGATAATATACTTAGTTGATAAGGTCTCTTAATCTCAAATTAGCAGAAGGTTCTCACTGTACCACCAGTTAAGCAGTATCACAACTCACTGCCACACTGCTATCAGACAACTACTTTAAAAAAAAGTCTGTATATCATGCTAGAAGTGAAGTTACCCAACTGTCTGTGGTTCAGTATCTCTGAAATAGATTATTAAGTCTGTAGCTGTCAACATACTAACCAAGTGATCTGGCTTACATTTGCTGCTCTATTTTCATGTAAAATTAGGTATTTTACTCCATCAACTCTTAGCCTACTCAATTAGACTGCTATGTTACATAACACCGCAACTGTCTCTCATTCCCTTAATGACTGTTTCATATAAGTTTCTTTAACAAATTTTTAATATAAAACTTAAAGTATTTTCTTAACCATTGGAGCCAATCTCATTTCTCTTAAGGTGTTTTTAGGTCAATAAATTTATTCATAACAAGTGTATAAACTATAACACTTAGACAACCTTTGTGGAAGGTATTCTTCTGAGAAAGCAAGAAAACTTCACAAGTCTTTTCCTGCTGAGATGACAAGTCAAGTGTGAAATGAGAGAGGTAGGTGTAATCTGGTCTGAAAGCGGGAAAAGCAGGGAAATCGTATTTGTCAACATAACAGATAGTAGTCTCAGCACATCACAGCTCAGGATGCCTTTCACAAACACTGCAGCAGGCCTGGGCCAGAAGAAAGATAAAGAGGTAGCTTTGCAGACGTTTGCAGGGCATCCTTCCCAGGACCTCCCAGAACTGATGAGTTACTTGGGAAGAAGAATGGAGATGACTCTGAAAATGGAACATATGAGGAAACAAGACTGATATGAAGAAAAAGATGACATTTAGGATGAAGATTGGCAACAAAATGTCTGAAAGTGATTAAAATATCTTACACTGTATGTAATACAGAGGAGTGCAAGGAGAATTTTGCATTTGTCTTGCCTGTAGTAAAGGATCAAGACAAAAGACTCTGTGAGCTTTGGCATGTGTTATGTCTGGGCAAGAGAAAGAAAACTCACTACTTCAGACATGTTCAACAGAACCAGAATTATTTAGGACATAGGACCTACAAAGAGTTTTGAGCCTAAATTGCACCCAGAAATTAGAGCTAACTGACAAACGGGAGAGTAATATTAGAGTCTATCATTCTGAAAAATTAGGAGTGTTAGGTCTTAATAAAAACTAAAAGGTTTACTTCAGCTTAAGGTGATAATTTCCACTGGCAAATAGATAAAAGAAAGCAAATGGGCATCATATTGCAGCTTATCATTATCGGAAACTTGTATTGGCTGTTAAATTTATGCAGAAATGAGAAACACTGGGGAACAACATATATGGGCTACTCAGGATGTCCTTAAGGCACAAGGTGCCATACCCTGGGACATAATATCTATAACAGCAACAGCAGCAGGCAAAACAAAACTATTGCAAAATGCAGTGCTTGGGGAAGTGAAGAGCATAGGCATAATATTATGTAGCAGAGCCTGTGACTGGAACGCCATAATGGTTCAGGGTCTGCAAAACTGGACAGTCCTTTTGAGAACCTTCACTGAAACAACACTCCATCAAAAGGAATCTCTCTTTTCCCCCAGTCCTATCAGGAGACTAATGGAGGAACTCCCAGGTTCTGACCCAGAGAGTTCTGATGAACCAGATGACCTGTCCCAAGCAGCCAACATTTCTGGATATAATATTAACAAAAGCCCTCGTATACCATTAACAGTAGATGATAAATATTCTATCTTTTTTCTTTTGGACTCTGGAGCCTCGAAATCAAGATTAAAATCAGGAAACCCCTGGATTAATAGGGAAAACTCAAGAAAGGGTTTCTAGAAGAGAATGCCGAAAAAAGGTATGAGCTCCTTATATCCAGGATAAAATTGATTCTGTCCAACGGAAGAACACTTAGACCTATAGTGGGCATAAGACCCTTAAGTACATTAGGTATGGATATTTTATTAAGACTCCTTTGGCACTTGGATGCCAAACCATGAAACCATCAAACTCAGAACTCTGTAATACCTATAAATGAAATAGGGGTGTCTACTACTTTCCTATTATAGGCTGCACCTAAATTATCTAAAGGTGTTTTGACTCCTGTACAACACTCCCATATCAACCCTGAATCCTCACAAAACATAACTTGGTAAGGTGGCAGAGAGTGTATTTTTCTGATACCTTACAGCAAACATCTCAGTTAGATTCACCCTGTAATAAGAAGGAGATCTGACAAGATTTAAGAACCTTAGAATTCTGGCAAGCTCATATTCCAGAGGTTAGTATATTACTCTACCCTTATGCAACCTGTTAAAGAAGCATGCTTCCTTGGAATGGACGATTATTCACAAAGAGGTATTCTGTTTATTGATAAGCAATATTTTGGAATACCATGATGTAGGTCTAATAATACTAGGGGTCCCCTTTAGCCTACGTATAGGACTCACAGAAAGAGAATATCATTGGGGGCTGTGGTAGTGAGCTCCAATAAAGCCCAATTATCTCTTATACAATTTGGATCAAAGGGGTGGAATGGTTCCCATGCAGGATATTCACCCTAGTAAAAATCGTTACTAGCTACCTATACAGCCCTATTAGACAGAGAATCTATCACATTCGATGCACCCTTAGAAATATGAACCCCATTCCCTATTCTTAAAAGAATTAGAGAGTCTACTGCTCTTCTACAGGGTATTGCACACTCCACTACAATTCAGAAGATGGTAATGTATATATAACATCATGACAGGATTGTGGGGAAATCTGGCAGAGCATAATATTCAATGGCAAGGGGGTGCTGAACCACCCCTCTGTATGCCACCCTCACCCATTCAGCAGGTACCTCCTCATCTGATTTACGCTATGATACTGAAGCTTGGTACAATGCTCAATTCACCAATGGATAAGCTCAAAGGGTTAAGGAGAAATAAAAAGGCAGGGATGCCATCTTGTGACGTTTGAATGGGACATCCAAAACACAGGAGAAAAAAGGATCATCTTAATTGACTGGACTTCAAACAACAATGTTAGCTGAAGAGCAAGATGCCAACAATATATACTGATTCCTGTGTGGTATGTGGCTCCTGTACTAGGAAGTTGAAAGGTGGAAAACTAAAGGAAGGTGCTATATCACCATGATAAAGAGCAATTCATTTTTGAGTAATGGATATCCAAATTACCTAATAGCCAAAACAAATGAACTGATCTTGTTTTTCTTCAGGTCACCGTAACTGTAACATCAGGAAGCATGATTTTCCATGGATTCTCATCCTACCTTATTCATCATACTGATTGACTAGCAATTTGTCACAAAACAAAAAATCATGAACAATTTTCTTCCTTCTTAAAATCATTATTTTATATACACAATTGTTGGGTCATATCTAGTAATGACAATAATGTTTGTGCCCTTATCCCAGGGATGGAACAGAAATTGCTATCCCTGAAGAATCCTGGTATCGACCTAATTTGGCATACTTACTCCCCAGTACACCAAATTATCAACAACAGCCTTCAAAAGAATGTTCATATGATACAGTCTCATGGTGCATTATGATGCCCCAGAGTACATTATGAGTGGAGAAGACAAGCAATTGTGATTACACCTAAAATTACAATAAAACCCAAGTGCAATTTAAATTTAAGTGTGGCAGAACAAGCTTCTGTTGATTCTGACCTGAAAACCTCATGGACCTGGAATAATGAATCAACAATTACAAACAAGGGCTTTTTGTTTGGTTGGGTGGGTAGGTGGTTTTTATGGCTGGAATTCTGGAATCTTACATGGAAAGTTAATAATACAAATTGTCACAGTTGCTATAATTTCACCCATCCTATTCTATATGCTATACTCCACATAGTAATGGTTGGCAGAATACTAATAATAATTGGGATACAAGCAGTCCCAGCAACATATCTGGCTGTATAGACCATAACTGCCTTTAGGCAATCTGATTAAACCAAACATGCACAGTGAAATTTCATTCTTTTTTCAATCTGTGGTTTTGATTCTGCAAACATTACAGTGATGCTGGACAGAGCTGGTGGCCTACCATTTTAACACCTGGATGGTTCTGGGTGTGTGGTACTAATGTTTATAAGAGTCTGCCACAACAGTGGTACCATAGCACATCTTGGTCCCTATCCATTTCCGCCTAAATATTTAATATTTAACTTTCAACACAACCATTACCCTATACACAATAAGCATGAAATGTACAACTGCTTAGTGACAAGACCAACTAAATTTCCTAATTTGGAATGGTGCATTTTAATTATGTTAGCTCTCGTTATAATTGTAGGATTTCTGCTTTTCTGCACTGTATGTTGTATCAACTCACTATGTGTATCACATTTATCTAAGCCAGTACTGTGTATTTGTGCCTCAACTAACAAACCTTCTTAGAAGTCAAAACAATGTTGGGCCTAAAGGGACATGTCTCTACCTCACGAATTAAAAGGCAAAAGAGACACACCAGGTATGTTGTAACCTCACTCCTAGTAATCCATATGTACTCATATACTGAGGGGTGGAGATATATATAGATATATGTATGTAAGTACATAGAAGTAATCAATCATAAGTGTACTTGCTACTTCAGTAGTTTGAAGCTTGTCGTAATCTGTAATATATATATATATTTGCTGCTATATTGATTGCTGCTACTGTTGATTATACATATATATATATATATATATATGTTTTCCCAGTAATATTTTGTAATAGCTTAATATATACTTGCTTTATTAATCATAGGTATATTTGCTGGTGGTGATGTGCAGTAACTTGTAATAAGGTAGAGAAACTTAGGAAAGAAAGCTCTGTGTGCTTGTGTATTATTAGGATATGTATACACCCACAGATTATATAACCATCTAGGTCATGAAAGAAACACTTTGTGATATAAATATTTATTTAACAAGACTCTTTTTTAATTTCTTGAAGTGCTTAACTCAACTATAAGTTCTTATATTCAATAGAAATATACCTTAATAAAATAAATTTCCTAAGTAACTAATTTCTTCTGAAAATTTTTATTTAAAAAAAAAATCAAATCAAAAGGTTAAACATAATTTCAACTGCACGAAGTCAAAACAGGTGGCATTTGGAGAACAATTCATGTTTATGGGTTGTCAACATTTACTTTTTCTGATAGAAAACTGCATTTTAGTCAGAAGAAGGCAGACAAGCAAGCAAAACCCAACACAACTGTTTCACTTCACAGTTACAGAATTATTTCTACCTGTCATTGTAGTGACTATTTGGCATTAGCTGCTGCTCTGCGACCCCTCATCTTCCTCTCTGTATTAGCTTCAATTTCAGTGGGACTCAATTCTCTCCTTTTATTGACTTCATTTACCTGCTACTCTTTAACCTCTTCCTTTGGGCTTCTAACTCACTTCCTCTCCCTAAATTTCAGCTAAATTCCTTTCTGTATCTTGTGATAAATTGTCTTTATAATGACTTCTGTACTTTTTGGCAAGTACAGATACACTGATAATACAATTTTCAGTGATTTGTTAACTGCGCTCAATCAGAGACAAAACAAAAAAGAATCTCTACTCCTGAAAGTATACTTACTAGCTAAAGTAAAACTTTATTTGCCGTATCAGTTAGCAGATACAAGGAAGCATATGCTGAATTAATTAATGAAATGATGAACCACAGGACTACATCCAAGCTTATGATTCTATAATGCTAAAATCCGAGAAATTCTATCTGATGGTGATCCAATTTTGAATCTTTTGGAAAAACTTGAGACTTAGAAAATGCTGAGTGAATATACAGTTATGTTTAAGATGTTTATTCCAATTAATTTTTGCACCATTGTAGCTCTAGTTATTAACCACATATTTATGAGGAGTGGATCTTAAAAATACTCTGGCTTTAGATCCCAAACTAAATTAAATTAAATAGTGCAGTGTCATTTACAGAAACATGTTAGAGACAGTACAACTCATAAGTTCAGATGAACAAATTGTCAGCAGTCTTTATTTACAGTGGAATATCTTAAAATTAAAGGTCCATGCAGAACCAGAAAGACTCTTGCAGTTTTTTACTGGAAATAACAATTTTTCACACTTACTTTTGTGTATGTTTTCTGCTTGAAATATTTTTTTTCCTTATTTTGGAAATATATCGACAGTGTAGAAAGTTTGAAAAAATACTAAATGGATGCTAACGTTATTTTCCTGCTTTGGGAAAGCTAGCTTGAAATCCTAGTGCAGGCCACAAGAGTATCCTTCTAAAGACTCGCAACGGCTCAAATAATGTCAACAGGTCTATAATTCAGCTGCTAACACAGATCACTGAAACAGTACTGCTAGCCCTAAAGCCTGAAAAATTTGTTGGGAAATTCACACACTTTTTAAATTGTTCCATCCCTTTTCCAACATCAAAGTAAATCTCAAATGGTTCTTTAATTTGCATTTTAAAAAGAGTCTTGATTGCTAGTTAATTAAATATTGATTGTTCAAAGAACATTTATTGAAATTTACTAGGAATGCAATAGATAAGCAAAGTTTCTAACTCATTTATACAAAATTACCTCTGAAATACATGTATAATTACTTTCTTATTGTTTGAATGAACTTTTGTTGTTGCTTGAAAGGATATTCAGCTTTTTAATTGGTAGTAATAAAGCCAACAAGAGCTTTTTAGTTCTTAGTTAATGCAAACAGTTCTTGTCTTGAATCCAAAGTGCAGAAATCTGGATTCAAATCCAATAAACTTCTGTTATAAACTCAGTGGCCTAAACTAAATACTGACACTGTAACTCTGCAGGAAACAAATTTCTTAGAAGAACCTGACTTTGAAATTAATTCCTGGAGAATGTCTTTCCTCCCTCAAGTAAGAAAATGAGGGAATGTTCACTCCAAATTTAAGTTTTGTCCACACAACTTACTTTGGAAGAAAAAGTCTCTAAGCAGTACATTTCTTAAAACGTTCTGTCTTTTTTCTCCTCCTCTTCAAAGAGGAAAAATAGAGGAAGTAAGTTGGTGAATGTAGGAAAGTCTATATATTCCATTAAGTCTTTTCTTCTCAACTACAGTGAGCAAGCGCATTGTGGATTTTAAATGCCATTTCTATAGACTGTTACTACAAATGCACAGAAAAAAAAAACACAAACATCTCCTTTAACCAAACTGAAGATGAAATTATGTAAGCAAACTGTACTACCTTGTTCAGAGGTGCTGGGTTACTATTTTTGTAGTTACTTCTTGGTTTAAGATAATGATTGGTGATGCTCTTCATATCTCTTCATATGGGCAGAACAAAAGTCAGTCAGAAATCAATAATTTCTGTTCTGTTGAAAAAAAAAAGAAATTTAACTTTTTTTTTTTTTTTTTTTTCCTCTGAGACATCTGTAGGTTAAACACTTCTACATGCAATTCCAATCATTTTCTCCAACTGAGCTGCAGTGGCTAGTTCCTCACACCTCCTGTGCTTTCTCATACACTTATGAACTCAGGGCTGGAGACATGCCAGAAATCTGCTTTTCTAGCAGACAAAATATAATTTATCAGGAACATAGTGGAGAAAAATGGTATCTGGGTATCTGCTCTGTTGGGTTTAGCTGCTGGACAGTAGACTTAGATGGATCTTTCACTAACAACTATCACATTTTGAAGCTTCTTAAGAGCCAGCAGATGAGATGAGAAAAGAAAAGCCAGAGTAATTTGTGACAGCTCAAGTGTTCAGATGCTTATCCATTCAAATGTATACATCTGATCTGCAGATGCTCTCCAAGCTCTAGCCTCAGTCTGCAGGAGTTGAATGAATCAACAAGTATCTATATTTGATTCAGTTTTATTTCACATCTTTCTTTAAAAAAATGTAGTTATATTTGAAACAAAGAAATATTTTTTCAGCCCTATGTAGTTGAGTTAGATTTAAGATAAAACAAGAACCTATGTAGTGATCACAATTTCAGATTATAAACAGAGGCAGCTGATGAAACAGACAAACAAAATGACTGTGCCTGTATTCATTTGCAGGGGCTGAGGGACAGATCATGCTGACAAAAGCCCGGCATGGTAACGGGTCCTGTGTGGAGGAGGCAGTCCAAAGCACAGATCTCTACAAACTTCATATTGTGTTGCATCTGAGCCTGCAAAACCTTTGGCAAAAAAAAAAAAAAAAAAAAGACTCGTTGAATTCATAGGCATGTCTGATTCAATTGCTGGGCAAGGGACACCCACAACTGTGCACAGCACAGTAATGGAGTTGGGTGGACAGGCATAGACACAGCCATATTTTGTTCATCCGCTTGTACTTTATACCAGCTAAAGAAGTAGAGCAATGTAAGCTTTCCCACCAGTATCTTGGGAACATAGGCTTGAACTGTTGTTATTTCTGTTCTGACGAAAATCGCTAAAACAGGAAGTCCATGGGACAAAAACAAAGAAGGACAAGAAGATTTATGAGGAGAGTTAAGATAACAAAATATATAACTTAATTAAACCACAGCTGTGAAAAACATGATTAAGTAATTGAAGAGAGAGACTCAGAGATACAGGAAATTATTTTAGGCAGTCAGAAGTGTGTAATTATGAGTCATGGGCTAAATCTGAGCAAAAGAAAATTCTAATGATAAAGCCCAGAAACAGTAGTAAGTTCTACTAAGTATAAAATATCTTTTGTGGGTGTAACCACAAATCTGACTTGGTTAAGTCTAAACTGATGGACTTAGAAACTGTAATGTTGAGGGTTATATGTTAGCTCAATAGGAAAAACATCTGAGAATATACTGAACACTTAAATGTAAAGTGTTAAAATATGACAAGTGGATCCTTGATATCCTTTGTATCGATATATGGCCTTTGTTGCAACTGCTACTGCAAGGCTCCAGAGTCACCCAGCAGGTCAGAATAACCTTTGCAAGAGAGTTCTCTAGGAAAGCAAAGAGACCTGCTCCCCCCACCCCCCCCAATATATGTATGTATGTATATATATATATATATATAAACAATTAGAGAATAATTTTTCATTCCTAAGTCATGTTTTTTTCCTCATTATTAAGCCATTGCGACATCTTACAAATTCATATGTTTAATTGTTCTCGGAGGTGAGGGAGGGAAAACTTGATGTCTGTGTCAGGGCATGCAAGGACAGTTAGGCAGGGCCAGGCTGGGCCATCAGCCCATGGCCTGTGTCAGGTCAGGCCCTGTGAGGGGATCCGGGTCAGACAGCCTGAGGATGGCATCCTGACAGCGAGGACTCATCTCTGGGCATGAGCCCTGAGCTGGCCCCGAGCCCCGGCACCAAACCCCTGGTGGGGTCCAGCCACAGCACCCCCGCTGAGCAAGTGGCATACCCATAGATGTCATGCTAGGCTTGGTATGCACCCCATGGTGGTTGCGGTCCCTAGCACTCAGCCCAGGGGGTAAACACAGATTACACTTTATATCTGTTTTATCTGAGGCATTCACTCTCCGAGTCTACCACTTTCTGACAGTACTTAATGTGATTACTCAACAGATCATCTGTTATCGTAAGTGCTATTGGTTTGAATTTGCGCTGAGGAATGCAAGCCTGGCCAGGCAGAACAGAGATAAAGGGTAGGAGGGATCAAAAGCTTCACTTACTTCTTGCTCCCCTGTCCTCCAGGGAAGTATTCAGCTACTAAAGCTGGCCACATTTGCTTCAACCTGTCTTTTTCCAAATGGCGTTGTCTAAAACTGTACAAGGATTGCAGTGGTAGAGAGATGTAATGCATGTATTGGCAGTACATCTTAACAGTTTATATTATCTGACTCTTTCTCCTATTCGTAACACTAACCAAATACAACTCCATTATTCAAAGACCTGTGACTCAAAGATCTGTGAAGAAACTCTGGTAAGGAAAGAAGACAAAAGTTTTCTCACCCTGTTCTCCTAATGGGTGTAGAAAATACAAGCTTACCTCAGAATCATCAAACCTGTCTCACAAATGTAGGCTATTGAGAAGAAGTCACATTTTTGGACAGTATATACACATGTGCAAAGCTTACCATTCTTTTTATCTTGCAGACCTTTCTCTGTTGTTGCAGTGTCTCAGTTCCTTATCATTTCTTTCCTCTTCTTCAGAGTCTTACAGGTATAAGCATACAGTTCAAGAATTTATAGCATGAGTACTTCCTGAGTCTTCTCATCATATCACAGACAAAAACTGTACTCGTCGTCTCCACCCGGCGACCTCACGTCGCCCCAGCCCAGCGACAACGACCTCACGCCCAGGCTAGGATCCCGTCCTAGGGGAGACAGCTTCCCTGCACGAATGTCGTGGCGGAAGTCTCCAAATTCTTGCTGCGCCACAGCGCTTATATACCCGTACACCCGATACACACACGCCCCGCGATGACCATCCCCCTTAGTCCCACTGTCTCATGGTCTGTGTCCACAGGGCAGGTTCGCCATCCTGATTGGCTGCTGGTCCTGCTGGGTCAGACTCGGCCGTATCCTGTTTCCAACCGTGACATGCTGTCCGGAGTCCTTCTCAAATCTGTACTGTTCCTCTAGTTGACCCCACAGTACTCTGAGGGGCTGCCCACCAAATCTTCATAAATACCTTACTTACACAATTACTTATGAGACAGGAAAGCTTAGAGAGTGAAGAAAGGAAATGAGCACACAGTGAAAGAGATTGTGTCCTGTATTTTGGATACTCACAGTAGCAGATTGTCTGCTCCATGAACCTGAATTTCTGACATTCCAAGTAGTGCTACCACAAGTCCTTTGAACACAAAGATATGCAATGGCAGCAAAACAAAACAACCAAGATTTGCTCTAGGAGTCCCACTACCAGTCCCTTGTGTGTCTTTTTTTGTCTCTTCTCACCTCTGGAAACTTCAGGCTCAACCTGGGTTAAAGTTAGCCAGAAATTCTCCAGGGGTTCTCCTCAGAGTCTTCACAGATCTTTGTATCCCTCACAAAATGTCACTCTTATTTGCAAGACTACTTCTCCCCCACACTTTTTTCATCATCTTCAAAATGCAGTATGTTTCATTTGCTAAGAATTAAAAAATATAGTTGAACATATTAAATAAATACCATATATTATCTGATAACTAGTCTATATCTCTCATGAGAACTCTATATTGACAAGATCATGTGTTCACCAACCAAGCACACAGTAACCCATATTTTTCAGTCCTGATTATCAGATTAAGTAATTCAAGCTGGCTATTCAACATCTTTTACTGGCAATATTGTACCAAAGGGACTGCTTAAACTCAGGTTTACAGTACATCTTGTACATTCAGATAATCACATTTCCTTCTAAGCCCTGGCATGACCCAGGATTCGAGTGAATGTAATAGTCTGTCCATGTGATAATCCTACAGAGTTATGTAAGCAAATGATTAAGGGTTGCACTATGTCCTGTGAGCTCTGAACACTAATTCCAGATGCACATTCTGCTTTCTTTGATGGACTTCTACAATAGTTCCTATCCTAAAAGACTGTCAGTCTGCATAATAATCTGAACTATCACACTAGAAACTTTAATAAAATGTTGCTAATAACAGTTAATTAAACAACATTCATTTAAATGTTGTCAGTTGCTGTTACCAGTTTATTGTTTCATTCTTAGCTTTAGAGTTTGGGATATTTAACCCCCCTCCATTTGCATCTTTAGCAGTATGCACATGAGCAAAGACTCACAATGTTACACCTTCAACTTTCACGTAGCTAAATTAGATGCTAAAAGTAAGATGCTTTCCTTTGTAATATCCCAAGTCTTATACAGTATAAACCTACAAGTATAATGTCTAAGTATTAACTGACATAGTAAATACACATGACTCCAGCAGATCTAATCTCTGAATCGCTGTAAGGATCATTTCCTAATCTGCTGGAAATAGGACACAATACAGAACATACTGTCTTAATTCCCAGCTTCTTAAGAGTGTTCTTTCTAAGTACTGTCACAGATTTCCAGTGTGCGGAATTTCCTGAAACGCCCTTCATCATTTACATACATTAATAATATCTACATGTAGGACCTAGGATTCCTGCCTCCTGAATTTCTAAAACCTCATTTTTCTTTTTCTTATTGTTGCTTAGATTCGTGGTTGTTGTTTTTTTTTTTTTTTTCCAGTTGTTTATTTGTTCATTTTGCGGTATTTTTTTTTGGTTGGTTGGTTGGTTTTCAGTTAAATTGTACTGGAATACTGGTTTCTACTAAGTTTGCAAAGCTAGTTAATACCCAAAATCTAAGCTAAATCACTTAAACACTGCAGTTAGAACCATTCTGTATTGATGTATTTTGCAGTCCGAAATTAAACTGGGAAACTCTTTGGCACAGACAGTGATGTAAACCAAGATTAATATATGGATCAGAATGTGACTAAACCAAATCACAGGGCATAGATTTCTTGTTCCATATTAAAAATTATGGTTTGGAAGTAAACAAAGAAAACCCATTGACAGAGAAAAGCCATTGCTTGGAGCTGAGAATATACCAGGAGAATAAACTGGTGAAGAGTGTTAATTTTCCCCTTTTTGCAATTTAGTGCATTTTCTAAATTTTTGACATTTTGAAGTTTTTGATCAGTATAAGTTTTGTTTTGTTTTGTTTTGTTTTAATTTGGTACTGTAAGTGCTTTTCATTACATATTTTTACTTTTATCTCTGAAGATCAGGCCAAACACGTTGTTATTTTTCTTTCCTTAAAGTTCTTAGAGTTATTAGGGTTGTTTCTATGGGAAAAAAAAAAAAAAAAAAAGATTGATTNTTTTTCTTTCCTTAAAGTTTTTAGAGTTATTAGGGTTTTTTTTATGGGAAAAAAAAAAAAAAAAAAATAGATTGATTCTTTTTGATCCTATAATTTTTTTTCTTAAAATTTTTGTGTGAACATATCTTTTGGGGAATGGTAACATGTTTGAACTATTCAAAGTACAATTTAGCTTATTTTCTTACTTATACATTACAGTTGACATTACCATTTCCTACCTTAAATATAAACATAGCTATGATTTTACAGCAATTCAGATGAGATACAGGTGCGTTTGCTGGTACCATCTGATTCTGCAAATGATTGAATATTCACAGAAGGTTTACATTATGTTTATATTTACACAGTACACAATTTTATTAAAGTAAAGGTTTTTCAAGATGAGAAGTTTTTCAAAGTACTTAGTAAATTAAACTGCTTCCACAACATTCCATTCTTGTGATAACACAAAGATGGTACCAGAACCAAAAATAACAGTTTTTAGGTTAGTCTTTCCTCGGGTATATCCAGTGATATAAACACTTTCCTCCTATGGCTATCATTTTCTTATCCCACAGAGTACATATAATAATCAAGATAATCGCTACCATGTTCAGTGTAGATTCCACCTGACATCATAAATGCAATTTAAAATTATAACATTTAACTATATACTGACAAGATTCTTAATACAAGGCTGAAGCAGTAAGACATGTAGAATACTGATTAATGTTAATAAAAAAAAGAATTTATTCTAACAGAAGTTGGTAATAAATGAAAGCAAATGGCAAAGTATTGATAAATTAATTTTCAAAACTGAGACCTGGGTAAAAATATCACTCAATATGATGCAAGAGAAAGACTAAATAGTGCTTTAAATAAAATAAATAAATAAAATAAAATAAATAAATAAATAAAATAAATAAATAAAGATTGTGTGCTGGAATGTGAATTGCAAATGAGAATACCAACGAAAAGCATGGCCATTAGAGAACATCTCCAGCAGTTTTGTAGTTGTCTGAAAGAATGTCAAGATCAGGGCAGCTGAGCTTTTTAATGTCTTCCGCTTGGGAGCAACAGAATGATATTATCCTATATGCCTTTGTTATCATTGGCCACAGTTGATTATTTGTGGCTTGTTTTCTTTTTTT
>VXAA01005469.1:188811-204418 GCA_013399115.1 Anseranas semipalmata
AGGTAGAAAAAAGAATACTTAAGTTTGGGACTTTATTTAATTATAGCTGAACAAAAAGAAGCCAATGCTTAATTCTCTTAGGTCATTATGACCATCAGTCACACAAGAACTGTAAGTATCAAGACAGGTCAACAGGCAATCAGGTTCAAAAGAAGCAAAAAGCAGCAATGCTTCACACAAGATCTATGTAATTCAAGGCCAGAGAATATCATGGAGTGTTAAGGAGAGATTGGATGGACTTTTGGAAAAGTAACCTGCTTTTGGTTAATAGTAGAAACCACTTTCAGCTGAGGAAATTTTCCGAGAAGGAAATAGTATAGGTTTGGAGCATATCACAAATAGTTACCTGATCTGCTTTTGTAGACAGATACCTGGACTAAACAAGTCTTTGTTTTGGCCCTGTTTGGCTGTTTTTATGGCTTCCCATCTAATCATTAGGAAAGTAATATGCAGCTTTAAATTAGGGCTCTGTTGACAGCTTTAAATCAGAGCTCTGTACTTTTAGCTTTGTAAGACTGTTGCTGGAGGAAATGAGAAGAAATGATGGAGTTTTTTATTACTATTTCTTATTCTGATTATATGTTTGATTACGTGTTCTTCAGAAGAAGAATTGGTTAGCATAATAATCAATACATTACAATAAGAACTATATCTTTGTCAAACTCAGTGCATTTTCTGGCATTCTCTGAAAACCAAGAAATAATACAACTTAGTAGATCACAATTTTAAATGTAACTTGGAGGGTTAGAAGATGTTACATTGATTTCTTCAAGGACTTGTTGGAAGACAACAATTTTATATAGAGGCATAAAACTTTCTTTTATTTTATGAAGTTTATTGAAGAATTTCATACCAAGGTAAGCAGCTATGATTTTCTGTATATGCACACTTTATTAATACTAAAAATAATGATCTACACATTCTGTATGAGTAGTTTTCAAGGCCGTCATGCAAAATCAACAACCAAAGAAAAATCACAAATCCCAGTCACAGGCCACTGTACATTCCTTTCTTCAAGTCTTGTTTTATTTCAAACAAACAACAACAACAACAACAACAAAGCAAAAGCAAGCCCAAAACTTCAAAACCCAAGCAAATCAATTTAAACCGTTCAGATTATCCAAGGCCCTCATAGCTACAGGCACCTGGGAGAAGAGAGGTCGTTTTTACCTAATACCTCACCTTGTACTACAATTCTTCAACTTTGGGGTTTCTCGTGACAATCACTACATATGCAGAAACACAATAAACCCTGAGATATCAAAGCATCATCACATCATTCTTCACAGCTTGATGTAGGGGGAGAAAAAAAAAAAAAGAAAAAAAATGATAGATTGGCAGTCTCAAAATCTCTCTGTCTAGTAGCCAGCTTCTGGAAATTCCAAAACAGATCAATATTCTTAACTAACTTTAACATAGTGTTAACTGTTTGAACTTAGCAGAATCAGGACATCCCAAATACCTCAATATAGAATTGCCACTGAAGATTTCTCCACAGAATTATTGCTTAAAAGCTTGGATCCTGATATTTGATTTTTATCTGTAATAATCCCATAAGGAATTTCAGACATCATTTAATATTTGCTATGATAGGTTTTATAAGAATTAGATCTGGAAACAAAAAAGAAAAGATTTTTCCTTTGAGTAAATCTGAGTTATTCAAGGCCTTGTCAGTAACCTTGCAAAAATTCAAAGTAGTATGACCGGATATTATTCTGAGTTAACATATAAGAGAAAAGGAAAGCATTTTTATGGTTTTATGTCTCAACAGTGTATTTTAAAGTATTTTAATTCTCTCTTTGAAGAATTAGATGCTCAGAACTCATCACAAAAGTAATAAATGTTATGTAGTCTTCCAAGAATTGTTTTAGTGTAGTTCTACTATTGCAATGGGATCATGAACATAAGCAACTGAAATTCATTTCTATGGGGTATGATATGAGTGCTGTTACAACTATTTATCTTCTCAGACTTGAGACAACTTGGAGCAAGGTACAGTTTAATTTTCAGATTATCAACATTCAAGAAATAACTTTGGCAAAATCTTCTATTTGTTTCCTTTAAAATATATTTAGTACTTATTAGAAACAAAACAGAGAACTACTCTAGTCAATGTTTTCAGCACTGGGCATCATTCTTTTATGAAAAGGAAAAATATATGCTGCTAAGGGGTCTGATGTTTTCAAAAATATAAAAGCAGTTCTTAAGCTCAAGGGTGCTGTTTTATTCATCATTGACAAGAACAGTAAGTGTTGAGTCATGACTTTTTTTTTTTTAAATTATTCACTAACTTTCTGTGCCTCTCTTTTTTGCCGCTGAACTTACTATCTGCTTTCCACCTTAGGTGTCTCTCTGCAGTTGCCATTAGATGAGACCAAAGCCATAAATATTTAACACCTGTAAACAGAAGCAGTAGTTCCCTCAAAAACAGCACCTTAGCTTAGTGGACATCTGAATACTTGGATCTTCATTCCCGATCCCCAGACACAGTCAAGTACCAGTATGACAAATTCGGTAAACATGAAAGAAGGTTGCAGCTATTTCCTGGGTCTCAGGATAACAGTCCACATCTGGTAGCCCTCCTAGTTTAGAAAATGCTTGTCTTCTCTGCCCATTGTCTTCTCCCACATAATTCTTTGCAGGACCCCCATGGTCACTCGGATTTAGGATTAATACACCTAAAAGACAACCTGGACAGAAAAGGGTGAAAGAAAGGAAAGGGATACTCCCATTCTATCTGGTCCCTAACATCCCTCCTAGAAAGGCTACAGAGCAGTACCAAGGAGGGATAGAGCAGACGGAAATCACATGGCAACACTTAAACCACAGCTCTTTCCCCAGATCGTTCCTTGATTCTGTTTAATCAGACATAACCTTTGAGTCCAGACTAAGAGAAAATTCCTGAAACAGCCGGTATGGTAAGAGACAAACAAAAATACTTTAATAATTCATTATTTATTTATTTATTTATTATTTTTTGCTGTTGGACTATATCTTCTTTTCAGGGATAGAATTAATTTTTTCCTAGTAGCTTGTATGGTGCTGTGCTTTGGATTTAGGATGAGAGCAATGCTGCTAACACAGCAATGTTTCAGTTGCTGCAGAGCAGTGCTTGCACAGAGCCAAGGCGTTTCCAGCTTCTGGTGCTGCCCTGCCAGTGAGGAGGCTGGGAGGGGACAGAATCAGGACAGCTGACCCAAATGGACCAAAGGATGTCCCATACCATGTGGTGTCATGTTCAGTTATAAAAGCTGGGAGGAGTTGGACAGGGACAGGGGCTGTTCAGGGACTGGCTGGGCAGTGGGTAGTGAGCAATTGCATTTTGCATCAATTGTCTTGCATATTTTTTATCATTATTATTATTATTTTCCCTTCATTTTTTTGTACTATGAAACTGCCTTTATCTCAACCTATGAGTTTTACCTTTTTCCATTTCTCTTCCCATCCCACTGTGGGGGACTGAGCAAATGGTTGTGTGGTGCTTAGCTGCCTGCTGGGTTAAACTACAGCAGGCTAGTATACCTGGTAAACATAACCACAAGAAAATCATGAATCTCTCTGATTGGTAACATGAATCTCTCTGAATGGCAAGATGTCAAAATCAAGTCTCTTTCAAAAAGATCTTTATTTTTTTCCACAGGGCCTCTGGAAAAATTACAAAAAAAAAAAAAAATGTGACGAAGCTGTATGTGCTTATTCTATATTCAATGTCTGACCTTTTTTCATTACTGTGAAAAGAAGTAGCAAAAGAAGAATAAATTTCATAAGTGAGAGTGCAAAAAAAAAAAATTCACTTGGTTTGCATGGTTATAGATATTTTCAGGGATGGACATTTAAAATAATAAAATAATCAAAATTATTTTAAAATAATAAAAGCTATTTTAATGTTTATTCTAGGTCATTCATGCTTTTTCAATGGAAGCATTAATTGCGGGTAAAAGAATAGGAAACAACTTTTGTAAGAACTTCTCTAATACTTTTCATAATTCAATTGTGCATACGCTTCATGGTGATGCATTTTGTAGCAAGTCTGACGGAATAAGTTACACAAACAACCTTAGTGATATTTTGGAAAGTAATTTGCAAAATATAGTCCATAGACTATATAACTTTTCTCTTTTGCTCATCTGCTACTGTTATTGAAGTGTAGTCAAGTGTTCTTAACAGTTTACAGACATTAGCCACAGCAAATAAGAAAGTTTCTGAGTCTGCTCAGCAAAAGCAGGGATCTGAGTAACATTTACAAAGAAAATCAGAACCATTTTTACTTGTCCTGTAGATCTATCTTACTAGAACTATACGTCAGGGAAAGAGGGTGCTCTTCTCTGGTGGGATATCCATTAACTTCATAAAAAAAGCCCCAGGTGTTGTTCTTCAGAAATATAAGTGATGTAAGTAAAGCCATAGTTTTAATGCTATGCAAAAACTGGTCATCCAGAATTTGAAAAGGCTCAGAGGTAAATATTTGCTTTGCTGCACCTTTAAATTTGTTTGACCTCCAATATAATCAATACAAAGAGGAGGAGAAGGACCACCCTTTCCACCAAATTCTGAAATTATGGTATTTGAAAGTCAGTGAATTCTATAAAACCCTCAGAATAATGCATCCATTATGCATCCATAATGCATCTATTACAGCCTGACTTAGTTGCTTGTGTAATTACCAAATTTTCATATTTTTTGTTTCTTCAAATGTGATAGGAACTGAGTGATGACTTTGGGCTGACTTTAAAAACATTGCTTGTTCATTGCCACAACTTTTATTCTTGCTTTTATTAATAGTTATTTTCTTTTAAAACAATTTATGTGTAACTTCTTAGAGTTTTACCAGGCTTTATCATCTGGGGCTAAAACTTTGTTACTCATTGGTTTCATTACACTGGTTCTAATAAGTGAAAAGTTTCTCTAATCACTTACTTACACTAGTCCTTTCCTCCCACTCCTCCCAATTAGTATCTGGCTCTGCAATAATCTGGAACTGAACAAAAAAGAGTTTTCATTTCCTTGTTGATTCTGATGTGGTTTCAGATCCCACCCATTTGCTTTATCCTAATCCCCATGTGCTGGGCTTTTAATAATGGTGTTCACCAAGGATAAAACAGCATTTGTCAAAAAGAGAACAAAATTCCTCAGCAGTGATAAAATTAAAACAATTTACAGACCACCACATTATACTACAAGCTCTCTGGTATGAAGGATAGCAGAAAAAGAAATATAACATAAAGAGTATTTTCTACATTTATTTTTTTAATTTTAAAACCAGGGTCCTTCCTTGTTTCCTAGTTCTTGTTACAAGGGGAATTTTTTTCACCTAACACTTTCACTGTCAAAATCCTGAGGCTCTGCCATCATTTTCACAACGACACAGCTTTGTCAGGCACAGAGATTAACTACTGAATGAAATACAATATGCTGGTCCTTATAAGGTTTATTGAAACATTTACACTGCAGTTTTTGAGGTTAAAAAATGGTCTGGTGGCTACTTCAGTGTGTAAAATAAAAGAACAAAACCCTCTCTTTGGTTTCAATTTGCTGATTAAGTTTAATAGTCCCAGGAGGTAGTGGGTCTTTTATAAAGAAATTATGATTCAATAAAAATGGAAGCTGTGATGTCAGAGTGAAATCATTCCTTGCATTTATAAATGCTGTTATTTTTATCCCAACCCAGTCAAATAAACAAAACAAAAAAAATAAAGTAAAACAGATTTTAATCAGCACCTGCTTCTAAAACAAGGCTGTAATTTTTTATGTGTATTTATGTTTGTACTTTATCATATTGATACCACCTTGGCATGTTTAGCTGTTGAAAAATAAAAACTTTTCTTTCTGACTCAGTATGTCATCTGTATTTTGAGATCTTGCAAGAGCTTCATTGCCATACTAATACACGGAAATTTCAGCACAGCTTTGACAGTAGCAAAATCACCTCTAAGACATACATTGCCAAGTGGTCTCCTGGCATTACTTTGCAGGTACAAGTTAAATTATACAACTAGAGAATTTGGCCCAGACTACAGCTGTCAAGTCTTTATTTTTTTCCAGATTCCTTGTTGTTTCCAATATCTGGTTTAGAAAAAAATCAATGAGAAATTCAGTATGACCTACCAGCAACAGACAAGATCTGTTTTAAGATCACAAACAGACAAAGAGAAAAGAAACAGCTGCTTGCCGTTCATCTTCATTTTGCAATGTCCCATTTTCTTCTATATAAAGTCTGCTTGCATGCAGTTGAATCTGCAGTTTACCACCTGGATACATAATGTGTATACAACACATGCAGAGGGCATGTAGCATGCATCCAATATGCTGATCAGTCTAAAAGAGACAACAAATTGAATGTTTCCCTTTCAAATTATTTCACTTATTCACCAGTTTAAGGTGCAAAATGCTCTCTTTCTTTCAAAGGTTGAACCCAGTAAAAATGACGTTGTTGATGTCAGATTGGTTTATAGATAACTGTTGGTGGTTGTCTCACATTTACAGAAATACTAAATTATTTTTAATTAAGACATAGACGAAGTACATCAGTAGAAATATCAACCATTACTCTACAGTTCTTTTTTTTTTCTATCATACATACTTTGCTGATTATAAATATTTTTCCTCCTTGCAAAACTACACTGTGTGGCCTTCAACAGCATACAGCTTTTGAAACAGCTTTTCAGCTATTTCAGAGCAATTTAAAGGTGAGAAATAATGTTCAAATTAATTTTTCTGGTAATAAGACTAAAAGATGATTACACCAAATAGTATTTGCAAAAACAAAATAGAATAGTTAGTGTTGCATAAGATGTATTGCCATTCATAAGTATGCATTCTGAAGTGCCTAACTCTGGTTTCAAAATTTACCACTGACATAAAATGTGCACATCTTGTACCTACAAAAAAAATTATATGAATACAGATTTTTGATGCAGACAAAGCCAGTGAGCCTATTACCTCTAAGCCACCTAATGAGAATGCTACGTCAAAAAAAACTTCCTACATTTTCCAGACTCCTGGTCCATCATAAAGTACGTGTCATACATCCATTTGAAAGAAATTTTCTTTGGCTATTTTGTGTCTTTTTCAGCTTACAGCCTAGGAATATTGCCAGATACTATCTGCCAGAAGATCACCGCAAAGGCTGCCTGTATGGAGACGCTTATATGGAATGCAATTTACTTTGTAAGCAAATGATTAGCGTAATCCTATTAATGTAAATTTACTAAAATAAAGTATAAAGATACACAGAGGAGACAAACATCATATTTAACTCTTATTTAACTGGTATAAATTATTCAGTATGTTTCTTGGGTATATTCATGGGTCTCTAAATGTCTTTCTATATCACCCTTTCCTACAGCTATGATTTTAAATTTAAAGTAAGCCCGAAAAGGGACCATGAAAGATGGTGATATCTGGCTAAACCAGTGATAAAACCTGATCACTTCTACCATTTCATTTCCTTTTAACTACTTCCTCGTCTGTTTGTCATTCATATCACTTGCATGGTAACAGGCAGCAAAATTTTACCACTGGTTTACACAACAGATATTAAAAGAGCAAAAGAACAGATAATTACTTTTTGCAGGACCAGCAGTTACCCACAAAAAGCAAGTAATAAAGAAAAGAACTTTAAATGTAACTGTGCAGCATGCCAGCAGTGTACCAGAGTCTAAAAAAAATGAAGTACAAGTAAAACATGCAGGATCCAGACATAAAGAAATAGCATTTGATAATGAGATCACATTGTTGTTTAGCTACAAATTTAATAGATACATTTTCAATATTTTACCATAAAATAAGTATCTAAACTGTAGAAGTTATTATTAGATATAAATTTGATTTAAAAGGCTGGTATTATTGCTTTTTTTTTTTTTTTAATCATACATTAGTGCTTGCAGATGCTCTCCTTTACTGCCTGCAGCAAGTAACCTAATCCTAGTGCAAGAACATATTCATCAACTTGTGAACATCATCAATAGAGAGGAGGCAGATAGATTTCTTTAGATCACCTCCACTGGCCTTCCAGCACTCTCCTTTCTAGGCAATTTATTAAAGTACTTAGTGGAATATATTTTAATTTTTTTCCTTCTGTTTTGTGGAATATCTGGTTTTCTCAGATTAGATAAAAGTCAGATGCATTCAAGTCTTCTCTCTCAGAGGTCTGGTTGGGGAGTTGTGGTTAGCACTAAGGAATCACTGCCAAATTTTTCTGAATACACAGTATTTGTAATGAGCCATGTTGCTTCAGCTGGGATCAGAAAAGTCAAAAGGTACATCCAGATAACAGAGCAAGATTGTTGGACATAGTATTAAAACATAAATTTCTTTGAATTCTAACATATGTAACACACCACCTGACTTCTGCAGACAAGTCAGTACACCTTATTACTGAATTGTACAGCTTAACTCTTTCTGAAAGCAAGCACAAAATACACTAAAATTGACCAATGTAAAACACCAGTTAGATCTACTGAACTGACAAAATTGATGTGAGGCATAATTTTCTCCACATTAAGTTGGCCTTTTAGTAATTTTATTACTACTTCTAAGAATTATGAGAATAGGTATTGCTTTTGTATTTCTACACTGGTGCAAACGTGTACGTGAATATCAACCACTGCAAGAGCAAGGCGTATGTAACTTAACTTTGCCATTGTCCAGGGGTTTAAATAAGGCAGACACCCCTAGGCCCTCAGATAGTAGCAGAAATACAGAGTTACTTGGTGAATGAAAGAGACTTCACAGTGCTTTCAGAATTTTCAAAGCTCTGTCAGTGTGCAGTTCACAGCGCAAAGAGAAAGAACAAAGTTAACTGCCAGTGACTGTACATATTATTAAAAGGAAACCTAAATTTGCTTCACCAACCGAACCAAACAGGCTTGATCAGGACATGGTGAGCAAGAATAATGCAAAATGAAGCTAGATTTATGACTTGGATGAGCAAACAACAAATGATTAAAGGGACAGAAAAAAAGCTGACAGATATGCTAATCAAGGAAAGATAATGTCCTGAAAAACACCAGTGAAACAGGAATATGTGCAAAACATTCTGTTTAACTCTATCTTTTTGTTTCTTATGCATTCAGTTTCATACCAAAAAAAGCTTATTTAAAACCTGAACCAATGATAACTGAAATAGACTCTAGTCTTTCTATTTTGTTCTTTATAGTTTTGAAAACACTTTACAAAGATTTTGTTGTGCAAAACCAATTATCTGTGATAATTTCTAGACTTCAGTTATGTGACTGGAACAAGTCTACAAAGACCATCAGTTAAACTAAACAAGCAAGTAAAATAAAGAGTAGAATGGAAGATTGAAACAAAACAGATAGAGGCCATGGGTGAAGGAGGAGACAATGCAAAAAACAGAAGTCAATAATGGCCTACAATAAAAGTAATTTTAGTATATCCTTTGTAAATTCCTGGAAAAAAGTATCTAAGAAAATGTATAACTATATGATGAGAGACTGCACAGCATAACAATTAGTCTGATTTAGAAAGCCTGACATGATGAAAAGGCATAATGTGAGCCATGGAAAAGAACTCTCCTAGAATGCCCCACACTTTTATATATGTGATTTTTACATATGGTATCTATGCTTGAGGCCGTGTTCTGCTATAGGAAATGACAGAGTTTTGTCTTCTTCAAATGTAAACATTTCCTTTGGAAGTCTTCCATTTTAAACAGAGGTAGTGATGTTTATACTACATTAAAACTCAAGTGATTTCCCTTCAACTATATGTGGCAAGGGATAACCACTAATCTGATTATCAAATAAATTAGGATAGATTGGTTTTTACAACCCAAAACTACAACAAATATTCATCAGTCACATGAGTATGAAAACCGTTCAGAGAAAAAGGTCAGTTTATTTTTACTTAGAAAAATATAAGAGATGTATACATACAATATGAAATATGGAAATATGTCATCTTGTTATGCTCACCTAGACTCTCTCTGTTTTATCTGAAGCTTTCTGAAACATTACTTATACAACAACTTTCTGAATAGAGTTCTCTCTTGTATCTTAAATTACATTCTTATTGCTACACCTTCAAAATAACATTTGCTGCTTCTTCTGCATACCAGACCATGGACACAACATTACTACTCTTTTTTTGTTTTTTTTTTCCCTCTTTTTCTAGGGAAATTCAACAATCCTGCTTCTGACCTCTTCCTGAACTACCCTGGCATGGAAAGAAAAATATTTGAAGTAGCTTCAAGCAGCATTCTTATCCTGAAAATGTTAACAGATTTAATAGTACAAACTCTGTTAGAAAATTTAGCAACAGGAGGCACTTGATCTGAAAGTCCTAAAGCCATGACCTAAAGCGATAGGTAGCACTGGACAAAAAGATGAGGTAAGTAGACTCCTTCACACCATACAAGGTCACCTAAAACATGAAGGTGCAGAACTAGAAAGCATTTTTCTGCTAAGTGGTTTTATCAAAACTCTGTTTAACAGAAGATCAATGTAACCTTTTGAACAAATTAGAAAAAATGTATTTTGAGTGTTTGTTTTGAAAAGGAAATGTTGCTACTGTATCTAGACTTCATCCATCCCAGTAAATTGATCTGAAATTACTAAATTATCTCTTCATTAAAAAATATTTTTAAGTCATTCTGCAATAACAGAAGTAAGACTTTATCATTGCAAGATCATTTTTAATCCAGATAATTTTTCATCTGGTTTATAATATAACTCCAGAACCAGTGGAAGCACAATGGAACAACTGAAGAATAGGCAGCAAGTTGGTGCAAATCTCATAAATACACCTTCACCGAGTTAAATTTTTCAGTAGCTAAAATATCAACACTAATTGTATAAGCCAGTATTGTAAAGGTGGATTCATTTCGGGTTGAAGTTTTAAATGTTCATTTACCTTTAAGGCACTGGTATGGTAAAGCAGCAGTAGTGGGACTTTTGTTTCTGATCCTTCTGTACCTTGACTAGGTTAGCTCATCATGTGAATGGGGCAGAGCAACATGCTCTGAGTGGGAACAACCTGATAGTCACAAAGATATTCCTGAGACCTGCTCCTGGTGTGATCAGGGAACGGTACACAACAGGCTACCGGGTATTTAGGGTTCAACCCAAAATTCCTTTTGGATAGGATTGTCCACCTATGGTAGTAGGTCATGATCTCACACAAGGCTGTGAGTTCCACCATGTTGTAAATTACTACTATTCTCAGTGGTAAATATTAGCTCTACAGCAGTAAGATAGTACCTGACTATTATATAACAATAAAATGTTAACAGAAAAGATAAATTCTACACGTCCTAAAATTCTGTGGTCTGCTAGAACACAAACAGTTCAAAACACTAAAGAGATCTGAATCTAAAGCAATGTACTGGGGACAATGAAACAGCTTGTGTGATAGCTATGAGGGAAAAAAGTTTACATTGCACAGGTAAATAAAAACATGCTTTGTGGGCATTTGTTTCAAATAATTCCCTTCAGAGTCCTTTAGCTTTCATCATCCCAATTCAAGCCTACAGAATAGACAGAATAGATAGGAGAAAGATCTGCCAGAGACAGCAGACATAATATACCACTTTATATTAACATTAGAAAAAGTTAAGGAAATCTGTAGCTGTTGAAAAACATAGGCAGCAGTGCAGAACCCAAGGTGTTCAGTAATTTCTAATAGCAAAGATGAAAAAAAAAAGCATTTAGCTAGGGCTAGAGTGACAAATAGGTACTGCTGAGGCAAACACAAACAAAAACAAGTCAGTAAAGTACCCAAAGCATCTGTATCAATCTTCAAGTATTACAAAAGAATATAACTCAGAGCATTGAAGATGAATGAAAATCAAGGAAGATCAGAATTAGAATTGCTAGTATGTTAAAATACATTTAGTGTTACGTAGGAAAGTCATCAGAAATAAGTCTCTAGTGTCATAACTTTAGCACGAAGCTCAGTTCTTAGTATTTAAAAGATGAAAAATTATTAAAGTTAAGTTTGTAAGATTTTGTTTTTGTTTTTGTTTTCTGTTTCTGTTCTGAGATATCCCAGCAACACAGGAGTATCTTACATGAGACAGATGACTGGAGACTCAATAACTCCAATTAAAGTGCCTGGTCACTTGCTATCTTTTCGAAGAGAAATTGGTTGCTAACAGTTGTCACAACTGTCTCCTATTGACACTGGTAACACTCACTTGAGTGACAGAGTCCTGTAAGTTGCATTACTGCTATCAACACATCCCTAGAGCTGAAATTTTCAAGGAAGGCAGAAAAAGGAATGAGTATGGAGCTGAATTGCAGAATCCTGTCAAAAGTTCTACGAATGCATTTATTATTAAATGGAAAAAAAAAAAAACTGTTAGTGTCATATTAAATCCTGACACACTCACGCAATCCAATTTTCAGCAGCAATTCTGATTCAAGTTCTCCCTAGACATCTTAATTCTGTCCTCAGCAGTGTGTGTATTTTTGATAGGACCAGCACATGCTCGCAGGCACTGATCTGAGGCAAACACCTGAAAAAGCGTTTTCCTGACTGAGTTTGTTTAAATTCTAATCTAATAGAATAGATGATCATGAGTAATCATGTTGACTTCAGATTGCCCACCTACTCAAATGCTTTACTGTAGGAGAAACTGTGTGCTTGAATGGAAATACTTAGGTATCGAGAAAAATAGATTATGGAGTGGTTTGTAAAGATGGTAACAAGTTCAGTGTTTTACGAATGAAAGTGTAGCACACGTTGAATATTTTGTCTTTGATGTGTACAAGTAGTATAGGAATAGATTAAAATTTTCGCTAAGATTAACACAATGAAATGGAGCATATCCTCACATAGTTTACATCTTCATTCACTTCTAACCATGGGTTTCCATTTATTTTTTGTTGTAGACACTTTGCAATATTTATGTAATTCTTAGCATCTGAAAGCCTAGAATATTACCTAGAAATATTGTAATGGATTGAAAACTTTAACTGTCATTAGGGGACTATTCCAGAATCCAGTTTATTTAGCTGGAGAGCTTTATAAATTGATTCCTCAAACATGCTGGAAAGTATTGCTAAAAGACATTGACCCAGAAAATAGGAGCAATGTGGGAGTTTGAGTTCAACTGAAAAAAAAAATAAATCATTTTTTGTAAGCCATATTCTAGTGATGCAAACTAATCTATCACAGTACTACAAAAATAATTTCTAAGTATTTAGGCAAATGTCTGTATATAAGAATAGAGACATTTTCAAAACATGTTTTATTAATTTGATAATATTTTCTTCTGTGACGTCAGTTTATCAAATGAATTATACTATACAATGGAGCATATAAATAGCATGATATACCCAGAGGTGAATAATATCCACTCTTTATGAATTTTTGCTAGTGTCAATCATGTATATAGTCTTGCCTTGCTTTTTTATTAGCTGATTTTTTTATAAGATTGTTGTATCAATTTTATTGTTAGCTAAATGTTGATTACTTCTTTCACTGCTTTGTTTTGACATGTTAAAATCTGTCTGTAAATCTGACTTTTGTAAATTCATATTTCATTGATAAACTACTGGCAGGATATAGAAATTTTCTCCTAGACTAATTATACCACCTCTAATTCTGATGAAGAAAGCAGAGGAGTAGGTCATCTTGAAACCCCAATGTTCCTGAATTAATATAATGCCTTCTACTTTCTGCAGGTGTTAAGAAAGATAATAGATGGATTATATTGTTTTTAGACACATTTTTTTTTTCCCCATTTATGCGTTCAGCTATAGTTGTCAATCAGTTTAAGTCACGCATCTAATGCTATTCAATGGAACAGGCTGGATAAATCTGAACAGAGATACCTACAGGCTTTTCTAAATACATGTATACAACAATAAGAACAAAAATAATAAAATTAAATTATAAATTAAATTTTAAGAGGGTGAATTCCTTAGCAAATGAGTTGCCCTAAACTAAAGGCTTCATATACTGATTGTCTTGGTTTCTGAAGCATTTACTTTTAATATATTAATTATATTAATTAAATTCACCTTCCACCAATAAAATGCTAAGCTGCTTCAATACATAAAATTCTTTCTTGAATTGAATTTCAGTGCAAAGGCATTTGTTTACCCTTGCAGAGTGATTCAGCTATTGAGTTTCTCATGCTCAGCATGCTGGGAATATTTATCAAATTATCGAAAGATATTTCCTGCTATACTTGAGAGTAACATAATAATAACAGCTGTCCCAATACAGATGCAGGACTGTAGTTGGAAAGTTCTCTCCTGTTTCATTATTGTGGGATGTATATGAAAGTCAGAGGGAGGAAGACAAACAAGAAAATACACAAACTTTTAATTTCATGCAAGTTTAAAATCTGGTGCAATGATATCGGTTGTAACAAAGGCAATGCCAATATGTTTGTAGCTAATTAAAAGATTATATAGTTTGTATACTATTCACCAAATGCATATGTTCCATTAATTCAGTGGATGGATTTTTGAGAAGTACATCTAGTAAAGAAGGATCTTGGTTCTGGGTCTAGTTACCTTGATATCATTGTCTGGCCCTTGCTGGGGGCCAGACACCAGGATGATCACCCAGGCAGAGACCACAAAAGAATCATACCTATATTAAAAAAAAAAAAAAAAAAAGAGCAAGAGGAAGTGACTCAAATGGATTATATAATCAAGATTAAGTTATCATAAAGACTAAGATACAGCAATACTTTGAATTCAGATCTTCTAACAACACTAAACCATTTTTTGGTTTTACTGCATAGCTGGTATCACTGGTATAAATAAACAATACTTTCAAGTTGACAAATTCACAGTTTCACAGAGGAAAGGACCACATATATGATCAGTAGCAAGCCAGCTGGTTATCAGGAGGAGTGATGCAGTGGAGCCCCATTTTCTTGTATGCTGAATCTCCATCCTTTATTGGATGTGGGGGGAAACATAGTGACAAGAGATAAGGAAAAGGCTGAGGTACTTAATGACTTCTTTGCCTCAGACATTAGCAGCAAGACCAGTTGCTCTCTGGTTACCTAGACCCCTGAGCTGGAGGAAAACATTAGCGACCTGATACAGCACTTAGATGTACGCAAGTCAATGGGTCCAGATGGGATCCTCCCAAGGGTACTGAAGGAGTTGGCTGAAGTGTTGACCAAGCCACTTTCCTTCATTTATCAGCAGTCCTGGCTATCAGGGGAGGTCCCAGTTGACTGGCGGCCAGCAAATGTGGCGCCCATCGACAAGAAGGGCTGGAGGGAGAACCCCAGAAACTACAGGCCTGTCAGTCTGACTTCGGTGCCGGGGAAACTCATGGAGCAGATTATCTTGAGTGTCATCACGCAGCACTTGCAGGGCAACCAGGCGGTCAGGCCCAGTCAGCATGGGTTTAGGAAAGGCAGGTCCTGCTCGACGAACCTGATCTCCTTCTATGACCAAGTGACGCGCTTAGTGGATGAGGGAAAGGCTGCGGATGTGGCCTACCTTGACTTCTGTGAGGATTTTGACACCATTTCCCACAGCATTCTCCTGAAGAAACTGGCTGCTCATGGCTTGGACTGGCGTACGCTTCATTGGGTTAGAAACTGGCCTGGTGGCCGGGCCCAAATTGTCGTGGTGAATGGTGTTAAATCCAGTTGGAGGCCGGTCATGAGTGG
>VXAA01005470.1:13315-30278 GCA_013399115.1 Anseranas semipalmata
GGGGGGAGGGATGACGACCAGCTCCTATTAAGTGAGGAAGAGGCAGGAGGCTACTGGGGCCCTGAAGTGTTTTTAACCATTGGACCGGGTGATCAAAATTACTCATTGACTACACAGGTGGCCTATTGGGCCAGTGGCATAGACCTGCAAGGAAGAGGAGATCCCCTTGTTATTAAGACCTCAGGGTTCTCCAATTTAGCTGTGTCTGTGCAAAAAGCAGCCTGCATAGAAGCGATGTATGAGAGGGATGTGTTAACGAGATCCCGGATGCTAGCCCCAACTGCTCTGACAAGGTTAATTCACCTTATCTGTGGCCTCCCAGACAGCCTGGAGACATATGTAGCTAATGGCCAGGACTGCATACAAAGTACTGGTGCTATTAATGCTGCTGCAGCTGCCACACAGCCCCCATAGGAGCAGCTCTCTATAACTACCTGGAGCGAGTTTGTGCAAGAGATAGTGAATTATGGGCATTGTATGTGTTGGGTCCGATTGATCACTGGGAAAACACCAGAACCTTCTCGACAGGTTTGCCAGGTGCATACCACTGAGCTTAAGCCAGAATTCAACCAAAGTTTGACAAGGAGTGAAATGACCTTTGGTGTAGAGCTTTTGCGTTGGGAGTACCATGACAGTTACTGTATGGTACATCCACTGCTGCCAGCCTCAGAACTCTGGTACTATCGCTGAGCCCAACAATTGATTCATCAGGGAGATGTCAGCTGACAGGAAATAGATCGATTCCTATTAGACCCATACTTTCGCCCCCGTGGCGGGATCTAATTGACACAACAGACACTTCGAGAAAAAACTTGCAACCCCAGGCAGGGGAGTGAGACACCCTGCCTGGCAAGTGTTAGCTATATGATGGCTCTTTGATAATATATGATGGCTCTTTGATAAACACTTCGAACTTGTCATTCCTATCCTGACAGGACCAAAGAAGAATTTTGTAAATTTTCTATTAACACAGGAGCACAGATGTCAGTAATTACTAACGAAACAGCAGAGGACCTAAACATAAAGCCTGTTTGCTGTAAAGTAAAATTTACAGGGATTGATGGAGTCATAAAGGAATACCCTACAGCAAAGGTCACCCTGTGGCTCCCAGGTGAAAAGAAACTGGCCCGCTCTGAAGAATTGGTCAGTGCTGCTAATACCAATATTTTAGGATTTGATTTGTTGTACGGTAGAACTCCCTGATGGGTCAGTGTAGAGTTTCACAGGGTGAGGTGATGCGGAAATAGCATGGTTTGAAGAGGATAAACCTAAATCTATAAATTTGTTAAAAACATCTATACCCTTATCCCCCTCTAAAATCATCAATATTTGGCAATATATGTTGCCAGTACCAGCACCTGTGGGGATTGACAGGGTGGTGACACAACAGGAAAGGAGAGAGATCATTAGAAGGACTCATTCACCTTACAATTCACTGGTGTGGCCAGTAAAAAAAAAAAAAACAAAAAACAAAAAACAAAAAAAACCACAGCCGGACAATGACATTTTACAGTTGATTATTGACAGTTAAATGCTAATACTGCACCTTTAACTGCCGCAGTCCCAAATGTTGCACGCACAGTGACATTGATACAGGGAGCTGCTCATCCTTGGTGGCTGCCTTAGATGTTAAAGTTATGTTTTTCATGATTCCTCTCTTTGAGCAGGATAAAGCTCTGTTTGCTTTCACATGGAAGGGGATCCAGTATATTTTTAATGGGCTTCCACAAGGATATAAACATTCCCCCACTATTGCTCACAATGCTTTGTGTAGAGTCTTAGCAGAAATTCCTGTTCCACCTGACAGTGCAGTATATCAGTATATTGATGACATCCAGACAGGGGGAATAGTGAAACATTTTGTTATAGAATGTTTTGCTAAAAGCCATTGTCTTATTTGAAAACTATTTAATAAAAATCTTGCTAAGTCCTGCTGAAATTTTTGCAGAAGTTTTTCTTCTTTGCATGCCTAACAATGTAACTTTTGGCTGAAATATGAAGAATATCACTAGTGTCCCCTGGGGGTCAATCCTGGGTCCAATCCTTCTTAACATCTTCATTTATGATCTGGATGATGGGGCAGGGTGTACCCTCAGCAAGTATGCTGATGGCACAAAACTGGGGGGAGTGGCTAACACACCAGAGGGTCATGCTGCCATCCAGAGGGACTTAACAGAATGGAGAAATGGGCTGACAGGAACCTTATGAACTTCATAAAAGGGAAGTGCATGGGGGAGGAACCTGGGGAGAAACAACCCTTAGTAACCTCCAATAACATGCTAGGGGTCAACCATTTGTGAAACAGATTTGCAGAAAAGGCAATGGGGGTCCTGATGGACACCAAGTTAAACATGAGCCAGCAATGTGCCTTTACCACAGAGAAGGTCACCAGCTGCCTGGGCTACATTAGGGGAAGTGTTGCCAGCATGTCAAGGGAGGTGGCCCTTCCCTTTTACTCAGTGCTAGCAAGGACACACCTGGAGTACTGTGGCTGGGTTCCCCAGTATGAGAGACATGGACATACTGAAGAGAGCCCAACAAAGGGACACCAAGATGATTAAAGAGCTGGAACAACTCTCCTATGAGGAGAGGCTGAGAGCTGGGACTGTTCAGCCTAGAGAAGAGAAGGCTCAGGAGAATCTCACCAATGAGTATAAGTAGCTGAAAGGATTGGGCAAAGAGAATGAAGTCAGGCTCTTTTCAGTGGTGCCCAGTGAAAGAGGCAGAGGAAGAGGCATAAGAGGCAATGTACACAAACTGGAACACAAGAGGATCCATATGAACGTCAGGAAGAACTTTACTGTGTGGGTGACCAAGCACTGGCAGAGGTTGCCCTGAGAGGTTGTGGAGTCTCCCTCCTTTCAGATCTTCAAAAGCCACCTGGACATGGTCCTGGGCAACCAGCTCCAGGTGGCTGTGCTTAACAGGAGAGTCATACCAAATGACCTCCAGAGGCCCATTCCAGCTTCAACCATACTGTGATTGTGTGACTCTGTGAAGTGTTTGTTTTGATTTTCCTTTTAACAGAGTTGTTCTGAAAGGTACTATTTAGCTTTTGAACAGTACTTCTGTTCCTCTCAGATTTGCAAAATGTTTGTCACATTAAATTTGCCTTATCCTATATATTAAAACCATGTTTCTTTTAGCCTTTGAAAAGGCAACAAAAATAGGCAAGATTACTAGTAGGCTATAAAATAAGAACAATAATTGTACACACATCTGAAATGAGAGCAACACAAACAAGTTTAATTTCAGGATAACAAAGATCAGAAACATCAATTCTTTGAAAACTTGGTTCTTACGACGCCCTTTTTTCAATTTCTGTGTTTTGCCAAGTGAAATCAAAGACAGTAGCAAAGATGTATTAGAACATTCTGAGCCACAGTCACAAGCATTCTTGAAAACTAGTAGTAGCTGAGGGACATATTTTGTCTAAATCCTTAAACAACAGGTGTAGAATGGAGTCCCACAAGACACCATTCATGGTCAAATATGTATTCTCTCTCTGTCTCTTACAGTGACAAAGCTGATGTGGGCTGGCAGAAGTTCTTGGCACACGTTTGCTGACGCTTCAAAATTCATTTTCATTTTGGATAGTATTTTAATTGAATGTGTAGAGAAACATTAATCCTTGGCATCCTTTCCTTCTGCCTATTTTCAAATGACAATGGCTATCATTTGAAGGCACACTTAGGATTTACTCTAACTGAAAAAAACTTAAGGAAAATATGATCAAGACTGTGGCTTCTGAGAACTGCTTTCTGAAAACTTTGTTTTAAAAAGACATCAAGTTTTGTATAAGTTCCTGCAGAAAATGTTGATGTCACCCCACCTACCCTCCACTAACTGCTATTGGATGTGTTTTACTTATGTGCTTCTTGCTTTGCAAGTCATGCAGCAGTGTTTATATTACTGTCATCACAAAGATGTTGATCCCCTGAAATGAGCAGAAAATATATGCAAAATCAATACTCACAAAATACTATGGAGTTAGTAAGTGCTTTATCATCTACAGGACACCCTTTCCCTTACCCCTGTGATAGTACTAATAGACACTGTAACAATATATATGCATGTACTTCAGCACATAGCACATATTTTATAGTTCAAATCAAAACTTGCACAATTAGTTTATAACTTTATTTATATTAACAGACTCTAAGGGATCAAATCCACTAGTCATGTCAATTAGATGCTTTTTATAAACTAGTTCTTCTGTTCTATTCATTTCATAATCTTCATCCCTGTGACAAAATGATCATAATGGATGAAATTCATTTCAGTGCAGAGAAGGAAGACATACTTACCTTCTCTGCAGGGAGCTGAAAAGGTCATGACTCTTTCGTTCATTTCATTTTTATCTTCTGAACAGTGGTATGTTCTAATTTGTCTGAGAAAAAAAAAAAAAGTCTTAAAAAGAGCTACATATGCCATGCTTTTTTAGTAGAATGAAATATTTGCTTACTGAGGTCATTATAATTTTGCCTACATATTGTTGAGCTGGTTCTCATATCATATTAAGTCCTTTCCTTGGTGAAGAAAGTTGATGCAGGTCCTTTGTTTCACCTTACTCAGCTAAGAAGTCCATTGGATTATTGTGAGCTCTTCTACAGTTACAAACCTGACAGAGGAATAAAATAGCTTGTTCTACTAGCTGTAGATGAGAAATATCATCTAACAAAAAAGACATCCACTTCTTAGCATGGCTATTACCTTAGATTCCTACTGGGATATCCAAGAAAATCTACGCAAACATTGAAGGCATTCCTCCCTTACAAATGTGCATAACTTACATGATACCAGGGTACGATAGATAGATGAAGACAGATGTAGGAAGAGAAGAATCTTATTATCATGTGTCTTATCTGGAGACAGAAGCTACTGGATGGCCTGTGATAGTATGCTACTTGGGCTAATTAATTGGTAGGGCAGTATTTGGAAGGTAAAGGAGGGAAAGGTATGATGTGTTATGAATTTGTGACTGGGAGTGACACTTTCAGGCATGAAGAGGATAGAGAAAGATTTGCATGTGATATATTTTCAGAGAGGAATGTTAGCATTAACATCATAAAGACTGTGAAACATTTCATTTTGGTAGGAATAAGAAGGATTTTCTTATAGGTAATTCAAACACGAGAAAAAAACAACCATCTCTTGTATCTACTAAACTTGGTCTAGAATTACATATTTTCCTCCTGTTTTGGTGTACACTTGATTGACACAAACAAGTCTTTAAACTGATAACATTTCCCTATCCTTTCAATGGTCTCCGTGGGGAAACTATGTCTGAGTTTCTCTCCATGCACTACTTATTCTAAGGTATAATCCATTAGGAGTATTTTCCTCTTATCCTTCTCATTTAAGAGAGGACATTATCACATCTCTAAATGTGCCAATGCAAAGATGATGCATTTATCAGTGTTGACAGTATTCACTCACATAGCGGTTAGGATGACATTATTGTGTGCTGAGGTCTTTTGACAATTTATCAAAATCATTGAGAGCCTATAGAGTGGGATATTCTCCAGCTTGAGTGAAAGGTAGCAGATTCTAATCAAGTACAGGCAAAACCTAAAATTAAGATATTATTTTCTCTGTGATCATTTCAGGAACACCTTTTTAAAATATATATACACTTAGTTTTTTGTTTGTTTGTTTTTCTTACGTTCTGTTGTTTGCTCATATGTAGCAGCCAAGAAAGTCAGGTGGTAAATAATCACCTCAGCGTCTTTCTAATTTGTCACAATGTGCCTGGGTAACTGTTATAAAAACGTTAGCTGCATTACTTTTTTCTTTAATATGCACCGTCTGCAGACAAATATATCTTTTTGCAATTATTAACAATATTTTTGTGTCAGGGTCTGAAAGACTGCCTGGAAAATCCCAGGTATCATGAACAACGTAATGCTAAAAATACATACAGAGAAGCAACTATGTTTTCTGTGGCTTCTATGTTCTCTGTGCTTTAATCTAGTTATAAAAGTGGTCAGACACATAATACTTCACCAAAAAATAATTGCAGGTCTTCCATTTATGGAATTGTATAAGATGTATGAGAGTACATTTTAAGCACAGTCTCTAGCCATTAATATTTCCCCTTCCCTCACAAACACCAGTATGAAAATCAGCAATGCAGACAGATATATTTCAAATCAAGATTTCATCAGGCAGCTGACACAGAGCCTGCTGCAGTCATGGGAATGCTTCCCACTGACCGCAGTGGTGCTCAGATTAAGGGGCCCAGCTGCCTCTGGTTCTATTGTGCTTAGCAAACCTGACTCACTCAAACAACAAATTATTCATCTGGATGGTGTGTCCCCTGTGGAAGACTCAGGCCTTGCCATGAAAACTCACAGTCTGAAGAACACAGCAGTAAATCATGCCACCAGGAGTGGGACATTAGATGGTTATTGAACAGTGTGATATTTTTTACAGTGCCTGAACAGAAAGTACTTTCAATGGCTTTCAAACTCAATTGCAAGAAAACTTAGTATGACACACCATCCTTCTTACAAGCATCGCTAAACATTTCACCACAAGAGTTAATCATAAATTCTCACCTGTATAGGGTGATGCATTTGTGTTAATCCATGAGGGTGTATGAGGAAGCACACAGGCTCCTGACTAGTAGAAGTTTAGCTTCATCTACCCAGTGGAGTTCAGGTAATGACTGCTAGAGTGGTAGATGAGGACTTAGTTTTTACTTGGAAATATACTTGCAAAAGGGGCAAAAGATTACCAAAAGTGTGTATTGTTAGCCTGCTATTTGTCAGACTTTTCCTTCTTCCCAGGCATCAATTAATAAAAGGAAGCTTCCTGTTGAATTTCTAAAGTAGCTTGAAAAAGAAATGTTGGGGAAAGATTCCTTCCTTTCTCTCCCCAGCAGATTTTAAAGCCAAGTCGTTCACCACATCCATACAAGTGATTTGTGTTACCAAAGAATGACTGAAGACCTTGGGTTTGTGGTGAAATGCATTTTTTTTTTTTCCTGGCTTTAGTATAGATGAATGTTCACTGAAGAATGCTTCAGTCAGGAGTTCTCCACTGCTAATCATCTGATTATGCAGTCAGGGAACAGAAACTCTGCCACAGGACTTCAGCAAAAGAAAACATGTTCTAAATTTCAAATAACAAGTTACTGAAGTCAGGGGCTCATCAGCAATTCCTTAGCTCAGTGCTGTTACCATTGGGTGTTTACTTTTTGTTTAACAATTTGACAGATATTGACAACTAATTAACAAGCCTGTGCACAGAACCCATGGGGATAGAAGGCTGTATTGCTGTGGTTAGCAGAGATAAACTTTTCATGCAAGAATCAGAGAGTACTTATTAGCTGTATTCCAGCTGTGGCAGCTCCAAAGTCCAACTATGAGTATCTCAGAAAACCCTAATGCTAAGAACTTAAACTGGAGTTACATACTAAGTGACAAATGTGTATATATGGAAACTCAGTTTGCAGGTACGAATAAATCTTGAACCTTTTAACCAATTCTCATCTCTGCTTCTATTTAAAGCAAGGTAAATCCAGGGAACTGGATTTACGGTTGGAAATCCAGTGGATGATACAGTTGGAAAACAGAAAGAGTTCACAGAATTAACACTATTGAACAACTGGAATTACCAAAATGTTGCTTCTTCTTCCTAGAGAAAATTCCAAGTTCCTTTCTCCCCACACACAAGCTAGTTGAGCTGCACTGAAGAAGGCAAAGTCCAAAGTCCAAAGATTTAGAGAAGCCACTATTTCTCATCAGAATTTTTCATTTGTTTGTTTGCTATGATGTCTGTTTATTTTTTGCCTTCTGATGCTTTTAGGATATGAAAAGTGAAGACTGACTGAGCTGACTGACTAAAATAGAAAAAAAGGTAACTATCGTAGGATCTTCTTTACATGGTAGAAGTTTAACACCAAAAATTTCAGGATATTACCTCTGAGATGTGGAAGTGAACTCTGGATATCAATGTTTCTGAGGTGGTAAAATATCTGTCAGTTAAATTAGGGCAGAAATGATTTTTGGTAAAACTTTTCTGGCCTCAAATTAGGTGCAAATATGATTTATTTATGTATTTATTTATTAGGAAAACATAAGGGAAAAGTGAAACTGTCCAGAAGATCAATGTTAAACACTTATTTTGGAAATTTCCAACTCCTTTATTTCCTACTTCAGGTATCTAACACTGAAAGCAACTGAACGCACATTTAATTCCTTTTATTCATATTAATTTCAATACATAGTTCAAAAAAAATTTTTTTAGAATAAAGTATTCTTTAAACCACCTGTTCCTATAAACAATTTTGATCTAAAAAAAAAATCAAATTTACAAGATTTTTAGGATATTCTCATCCAATTGCAGTACTTTCTTTTGTAACTTTTACCCTCAGCTGCTGCTGCAGCATGAAGAAATATTTTAAGCTTTTATCAGAAAATACAGACAACACATTTAGTAGCTGTCTCCATTTTCTTTTGGAAGAAGTAAAGTTTGGGATTTAATGGTGTACCTATAACACCTGTTTAAATGTAACATAAACTGCATTCAATGAGAAAAAAGTATCTTCCAGATTTCTGAGGAGTGGTAGATGGCACTAAGAGTGCAAAATTGCAAACTATATTTCTTGGGATGTAAAAATAATTTTACAATTCCTAGTTCTTGAAATGAGTACTTGAGATACTAATAAAAGGACCAAATTCAAATTTGTGTAATGTGGCATTTTCAGATAAATGTACTGAATAATTTTGTTGCAGTATATCAGTGTAATTACTGTACATTGAAAACAAAAATTAAACAGTGCATTTTCATAAAGGTTGCTTTGAATAGAAATGACAATGTGTGCAACTAAGCAACCTCATAAGAGTATTAAACAGAGTGAAAATGATAGCATACCATTAAATCAATCTCAAAGACCTCTGTGCAAGATTCTGCTTTATTTAATTTTGTTCTTCTATTTTAGGTTTCACATCTGAGACACTATAATCTTATCTTTATCAAGCCAGTTTGCTCTTTCTGACTTTAGCAATCAAGGATTCTGGATAGTTGGCTTTAGACATCATCTCAGGGGAGTGCAGCAGTGCCTGCAGAAAAGCTTATCTGGAAATAACAGAGCATTTAGTTTTCGTCTATCCCATCTGATCTCAGAATTTTGCTTTTAATGGTTGTCTTTGAACATTGGAGAACTAGCTGGCACTGAGTCTTTTTTTGCATCAAGGAAAACTATTAATGAGAATGTATTTTATAGAAATAAAGCTAACAAATCTCAGTTAAACTATTTATTTCTTTGAAGTAAACACTGACTATATCCCTTTCTTTCACAGATCCAGAAAAAAGTATAACTTATTCTTAGTCTGTTTTCCAAGAGAAGCATCCTGAGAATTTTAAAGCACTGAGGCTAGCAGTGGACAGTGTTTATTTATTCTGCCACAGGGGAATAAGTACACAATAACCTAGTAATGTGATATTGTGTGGCTCCAAACAGATGAGATAAAACCATTAGCAGGGCAAGCTCACACATGGGACTAATAGGAAGATTGTTACTGCCTTCTGCTATCTGTGCCAGCAACCACCTGAAGTGGTTGATAGTGCAGAATTTAACAATGGTAAAAAAAAAAAAAATACCCCCTGCTTCCCATGAAAATATATTTAGAGTATGGTAGTGGGTAAAAACTAGATAAAACAAACAAACAAAAATAACAGAATCAAAAGAGTGGAGCCTGTGGAGGAAAAGTCAGTAAATATATCGTGTAATCTTTATAAATTCTGTTGGGGATTGATATATTCTGAGGAAAGGAAAAAAGAGTGAACAAAGATCTAGTGAAAGGTTTCCAAATCACCTATGGAAGTAGCCAGTATGAGTAACTTATTTTGGCAAATGAAAAAAATTTATGAAGAAAATAGAAGTTGGGAATAAAATATACCCATACTCCTTAGTTGGGAACCATTAAAATTTTGACATCAGTAAACAGGTCTTCATGAACAGGAGAGATAGGTGGTATCCTATGGTCACTAGCCACTGGAATAGAAGAAGCTACCATGTTCTTACCAACCTTTTTTCTTTCTTTCTTTCTTTTTTCTTTTTTTTTGAAAGACTACCTTCTTTTTCCTTTTTCCTCTTTTCCTTTTTCCTTTTTTCCTTTTCCTTTTCCTTTTCCTTTTCCTTTTCCTTTTCCTTTTCCTTTTCCATGTTTATTTTTATTTTTCTTATTTTCTATTCTTTTTCTTTTTCTTATTTTCTATTCTTTTTCTTTTTCTCTTTCTTTTTCTCTTTCTTTTTCTTTTTCTTTTTCTTTTTCTTTTTCTTTTTCTTTTTCTTTTTCTTTTTCTTTTTCTTTTTCTTTTTCTTTTTCTTTTTCTTTTTCTTTTTCTTCTTCCACTAGAAACCTGAAGAGTTTATTTTTGTTTTTATTTTTTTATTTTTTAACTTCAAAGACATGAGAAGCACTTCACTGTAGTTCAGTTTTAGGTGTTTAGTTCCCAAACATGCACAAAGAACAAGATACCATCTTGTATTGCTTTCCTGGCACTGTCTCTTGCTCAACATGTAGACTTTTGTTGTTCCTGATCTCAGGTGAGCACTTATGTACAACATTAGTCTCTAGAGTCCATAGATTAAATTCTTTAGTCTACTACCTAAGGTTTTGTTGTTCTGATTAGTTAACTATTTTTGTGACTATAGTCCACAGAATAACTTGTGCATTAAAAAAGTTCATTAAGAAATCTCCAAAAGCATCTGCAAACTTCATTATCTCCCCTCAGCATGTCCCAAAGCTGACTTAGACATACCACACTTTCTTCCTGAATGTTTTCAAATATCATTATTTTTTATATAGAAATTTTGTGCTGGAGCATCAGCATTCCCCAGCCGTTGAAAATAAATTTTAGATTTTAGAAATTATATAAAACTGCACAGTTGATTTGATAATGATCTTACAGATATTTAAGTATTGTTTTATTGTGATGATGTGAATAACATAGTAGAAATCCTGACAGTTATGCCAAAACCAACAGGAAATGATCTGATATACATGTTAAAATAAATGTAATTTACTTCTCTCACTGAGATTATGGCTGTTAATGAAATATAGATTAATACTACCAAAAGAGGATTTTATCCTTGGCACTAGTTGGACTTTAATGGTAATTTATGATGCAGTTGCTGGAGCGATGAAAATAAATAGACCTTTATGTCATAAAATGTTGATGCAGATAATACACCCATATGAAGGAATGGAATGAAATTAAATATAAGCAGTCAAGATGTTGACAAATTAAAAACTTTATTGCACTCACTTTCAATCAAATTAAACTTTTTAACTCAGTCACATAGATCTTGTCAAAACAGAAATGCTGCTGTGGCTTTGAAAATTAAAAATCCAGCCAGCACTCCATTGAAGGAAACTATCAATAATGCAGGCTGTGCAAGGAATATTCTCTCCTTCTCTCTCACATAATGCATAGCAATATTACTAGGAAAAATGTGTTCAAATTGCAGCTGCATTATATATTTGCCATTTTTTTTTTCCAGCTATGGTGAAATGTATAATTCTGAAGCACCTCTGTTTTTATTTTTTTCAGATTTCTTCAAACAAACAAAAAAAATCTATTTCCCCCTCTGACCCACACAAAAGTCAATCACCAACCAGTCATCCAGAAATGACAAAGAGATTAAAGGACATCAATGGCTTAGTACTGATGGAGTATTTATTCTCTATGGCACTATTTAAGTCAAATTTCTCTTTGTACTATGGTTGCAATGAGATGATACTCCCAGGCCAGTTTATTCCACTTAAAAAGTTGATCACATTGGCTATGTAGATAGTATATGTCAAAAGGTCAAAGCAGTACAGGACAGATAGAAGCTGACAATTTGTGAAACTGAGACCCAGACACAATCTCTGTTAGAGCATGATGAAAATAGACATTGTCAGCACCATCTTTGCCCAAACAAAATGGTCTAATATGTGTTTAAGTTTATATTTCACAAAATAGAGAATCTTGCATTTGTTTCTCATGTCCTTTTTGCTCTGTAATAATTTTTTTCAACAGTTTCTTTTTCCATTCAGATATTTCTTGACTGGTTTCTTGAATGAACAGGGAAATTATTTAAAATGTCTTTGAAAACCTTTTCAGGTAAGCAAATATATGAAAATGAGATGATCACAGCAAGCTTGGATTTTGTGCTTGGATGACAAATATAACCAGCAAATAAAATAAAAAGTAATAATAAAACAACAATAAAAGGCTATCATTTATTTCTTACTTGGGTAATGATAGCCAGTAAGTAATTATAAATCCAGAATATGCAATATCTAAGCTCAGTCCCACAGTTTCACACCTTCTGCTGCCCTGTTTTATACTAGCTTCTTCTCTCTTTTCTATTCCTTGCTCTCTTTCTTGTCAACTCCACAAACAGCCCTGAATCTCTTCCACCTCCCTATGTTTGTCATTAGTTTTTGCAAAAATAAATAAATAAATAAATAAAAAAAATTGTTTTGTTCTGTCATTTCTCCTGTATGCCGACAAGTTGTGTGTAAAATTGAGTATAGACTGAATCTAGGCTTTTTACTTTCTCAGCTGCTGCCACAGCAGCAACTCAATGCTAGTCATAATCCAGTGGCATGTTAGTTACTCTGTGGCTACACTGTGTGTGGGAGGTCTGCATGAAGGAATGAAGCAGGCTCAGGAGATGCAACCTTGAGAGAGTCTCTAAAAAGGAATCCGCTTCTATGAAGTGAATATGACTCTCTCAGAGGTATATATTTAGGAGTTAAATTTGTTTACTACCTTGGGGAAAAGTCTAGAGGTTTATCCATAATATCTTGATGGCAATTCCTGCCCGCCACATTAATTAGTTGATGAGTCCTCCATCAGGTTAAATCTTCTCAGTGCAAAACCAGCAGCTTTTCTCAATGAAATAAGTGTCAGAATGTTTCAGCATGAGTGAAAGCAGGTTCCTTCTAACATCCTTATTGGATGTGGGTGAAACATTTTATTTTAAATAAAATGAAAATTCAACAACAGCAACAATTGTTATGATTTTTTTTTTAACTAAATTGTTTAACACTAAGAAACTAAATAAAGCCATTAAAGCTGTCTAAAGGGCTTTATCATCACTGAGCAATCCTAAGTGATATCATACCTCGTGAGTATACACAATCCAAAAACATGAGAGTGTAGTATACCTGAATGTGCTCTGTACAAAATATGAATCTCCTCTTTTTCTCACTTTCTTAAGCAATGTTTGGTTTTGTTACAGAGTAAGTAAAGGGTCCTTTTTGAGGCTCCCTGTGGTGTACAGAAAATGATAACTAAATGGCTGGATAAAACAAGTACAGAGTTATACAGTTTTACAAAATTTCTGACTGGTCATTTTTTCAAATCACCAGTAAAGAATTGTTTTCATATCCCCAGCTGTTTCTTATTATCATTATAGAGATGGTAGTATTGTCAACTTCTCTGTCTGTTTGTAGCAGACTGAATCCTCTCTATTCTAGCATGAATGTGTTCTGTCTTGATAAACTCCTAGGTCTTCTTCAGTTCTTTCTGACCCAGAAAACCAGAAAGCTCTGAGTCTCTTCCGCTGTTGTTATGAAACAGATATACAAAGTAATGCTACTACATAAACCATTTCAGATTAAATCTAAACAAGATTTTTTTTTTTTCTTAGACCAAGCCTTTCAGCTGTAAAGCACTGACACAGTGACACACACCACAGATGCACACATGCACATTTACACACTTGCACACTTGCATGGAAAAGTAGAAAAGACTTGTAAGTCATCAATTTTGAAAGGTTTGGCTTTACAATCCTTTGTCTTCCAATCTTTTTGGCTAGACTCATCATTTACTTCTCCTTCCTTCTCACTCCTTTCCTTCCCTTCAGTGCCAGTGACAGTAATATCACCTCTGTATTTGTTTTCAGAAAGCTCCCAGCAGCATACAAAAACATGTCTTGTTTGCCAATAAAACAGTTCCCTGATTATATGCAACCTAGGCTGGGTCTAGGTTAGGGACAGACTGACATGCTAAGCTGTAATATCTGAACTTTGTCCTTTATATTATAGTTTACACAACAGACAAAACCCTTATAATTATAAATGATTGGATGTAGAAAGTATGGCTTTCCATGTGTGCATGGATTTGCCAAAATGAAAAGTGAAGCACAGTAAGTCAAAGGGAGACAGTGGAAGGTACTTCTTAAATCTCACCTTTAAACTCTTATTTGATCTCTCATCATTCTCTAACATCCTATCTCTTACGAGGCATACATCAAAAATTGACTACAGCTGCTGTCTAGACAGTTGACATGCTATTGACTTAGTAGCACTACCGATAATAAACTTGGCATTCTCTTCGTTTGTCTACAGTATTCTGAATCACCCTCTCGAGTCAACTCTATCTTTTCCATTGACTAGAAAGAGGATCTAAAGGAAGTCTGTTCAAGGCTCCCCATTTAGCTAGCTAAAATTAGATTGCTAAAACTAGTGTTTTAAAGTTTTCAAAAGTGACCAGTGAATTTAAATAATTCTATTTCTCTGTACATACCTTGTGACACTTAATGATTTGATTTCCACAGATGGAGCAGCAACATGGCTTTCAAAAAGCATCACTCTATTAATATGTCTGAAGTAAAACATTCAAGAATAGAGGTAATGCAAAATGACAAGTGGTTTTTAAAAACAACAACAACAACAAAAACAAAAACCAAAACAAACAAAAAAACTGGTATATAACATCAAGTTTCGGTCACTTTCACTTTTGTTTTCCTTTCACATTTTCTTATTGGGATCTGGATGCAGGAGTTGAATGCATCCTTAGTAAATATGCTGATGATGCTAAACTGGGAGGCGCTGTTGACCCTCTTCAGGGATGAGAAGCTTTGTGGAGGGATCTAGAGAGATTGGAGCAGTGGGCCATCAGCAACAGCATGAAATTTAACAAGAACAAATGCCAGTTCTTGCACTTGGGATGGAGTAATGCCAGACATAAATACAGACTGGGAGATGAATGGCTAGAGAGCAGCTCTGCAGAAAGGGATTTGCGCGTCTTGGTTGACAGTAAGCTCAACATGAGTCAGCAGTGCACCCTGGCAGCCAAGAGGGCAAACCTTAATCCAAGTTGCATTAAATACAGCACAGCCAACTGGTCAAAAGAGGTGATTCTCCCACTGCATTTAGCGCTGGTGCAGCCTCACCTTGAACACCGTGTGCAGTTCTGGGCTCCACAATTTAAAAAAGGATGTTAAGATACTTGAAAGAGTCCAGAGGAAGGCAACAAAGCTGGTGGAAGGGCTGGAAGGCATGTCCTATGAGGAGCTTGGTTTGTCTAGTCCCGAGCAAAGGAGGTTGAGGGGTAACCTCCTTGCTCTCCACTGCTTCCTGAGGAGGGGAAGTAGAGAGAGAGGTGCTCATCTTTTCTGCCTGGTATCTAGTGACAGGACACATGGGAATGGATCAAAGCTGTGTCAGGGGAGGTTCAGACTAGACATAAGGAAAAATCTTCTTTACCTAGAGGGTGGTCCGACACTGGAACAGGCTTTCTAGAGAGGGGCTTGATGCCCTGTGCCTGCCTGTGTTTAAGGGACATTTGGATAATGCTCTTAATGACATGATTTAATTTTGGGTCAGCCCAGAAGCAGACTTGATGGTCTTTGTAGGTCTCTTCAAAATAGAATGAAGCTAGTCTATCCCATCCTATCCTATCCTATCCTATCCTATCCTATCCTATCCTATCCTATCCTATCCTATCCTATCCCATCCTATCCTACCCCATCCTATCCTATCTACAGCTGCCTATGAAGTTCTCTCTCACTTTGACCTTAGACTTGGAGTCAGGGTAGTACACATGCATACATTATTGGTTTTGAACAATCATAGAATCATAGAATCATCTGGGTTGGAAAAGAACCGCAGACCCCAGAGCAGTGAAGTACTTCTGCAAGGACATCTCAGGCAGTCGGGGAAGACTCTTCCTCCTGCTGGTCCTTGTCTTATCAAGTTTCCATTCCTCTGTGCTTTTGGTATCACTCCTTTCTGTTTGGTCTTGAAGGAGAGTTCCTGGCTGTGGGTCCACTGCAGACTGTTCATGGAACCACCTAAGTCCTCCTCACACTTTCTGATATTGCACAGCCTTCTCACCAACTTCTGCAGCTTGGCCACATGCTGTAGGAGGTCCTCCACCTGGGAACACCTTTTGCAAGCAGTTTTGGTGCCTGTCCCTGCCACAAAAGAAATGTCTAGGCACTTACTGCAGTCTGAGGTCTGCACTGCAGCCTCTACCTGGGTAGAAGTGTCAGACAGCTCTGGGGTTAGAATCATATAGAGTCATTTAGGTTGGAAAAGACCTCTAAGCTCATCAAGTCCAACTGTTAACCTAGCACTGCCAAGTCTACCACTAAACCATGCCCCTAAGCACCACGTCTACACGTCTTTTAAATACCTCCAGGGATGGGGACTCAGCAACTTCCCTGGGCAGTCTGTTCCAATGCTTCACAACCTTTTCAGTGAAGAAATTTTTCCTAATATCCAACCTTAACCTCCCCTGGTGCAACTTGAGGTCATTTCCTCTTGTCCTATCTTTTCTTGCTTGGGAGAAAAGACCAACCGCCACCTCACTACAACCTCCTTTTAGGTACCTGTACAGAGCGAGAAGGTCACCCCTGAGCCTCCTCTTCTCCAGGCTAAACAACCCCAGCTCCCTCAGCTGCTCCTCATAAGACTTGCTCTCCAGACCCCTCACCAGCTTCGTTGCCCTTCTCTGGACTCTCTCGAGCACCTCAATGTCCTTCCTGTAGTGAGGGGCCCAAATCTGAACATAGGACTTGAGGTGCGGCCTCACCAGAGCTGAGTACAGGGGGACAATCACTTCCCTAGTCCTGCTGGCCACACTGTTCCTGATACAAGCCAGGATGCTGTTGGCCTTCTTGGCCACCTGGGCACATTGCTGGCTCATATCCAGGCGCCTCTCAACCAAT
>VXAA01005470.1:30651-54821 GCA_013399115.1 Anseranas semipalmata
AAGCAGGACCTCCCTTTCATAAACCCATGCTGACTGGTCCTTATCAACTGGTTGTCCTGTATGTGTTGCTTGATGGCACTCAAGATGATCTGCTCCATAACCTTCCCCAGCACCGAGGTCAGACTGACAGACCTGTATTTCCCCAGGTCCTCCTTCCAACCCGTCTTGTAGATGGGCGTCACGTTTGCTAGCTTTCAGTCAACAAGAACTTCCCTGGATAGCCAAGACTGCTGATAAATGATGGAAAGTGGCTTGGTAAGCACTTCTGTTAGCTTCCTCAGTACCCTTGGGTGGATCCTATCTGGCCCCATAAACTTGTGTGTGTAGCAGATTGCTAACCATTTCCTCTTGGATTATGGGGGCTTCATTCTGCTCCCCATCCCTATCTTCCAGCTCAGGGGGCTAGGCACCCACAGAACAACTGGTCTTACTACTAAAGACTGAGGCAAAGAAGGCACTAAGTACTTCAACCTTTTCCTCGTCCTTTGTCATTGTGTTTCTCCCTCCATCCAATAAAGGAGGGAGATTCTCTTTAGTCCTCCTTTTGTTGCTAATATATTTATTGAAGCATTTTTTACTGTCTTTAACAGCAGTAGCCAGATTAAATTCCAGCTGGGCTTTAACCCTTCTAATTTTCTCCCTGCATAGCCTCACAACATCTTTGTAGTCCCCCGGGTGACCTGCCCCTTCTTTCAAATTTCATAAATTCTCTTTTTTCTTCCTAAGCTCTAGCCAAATCCTTCTGTTCAGCCAGACCAGTCTTATTCCCTGCTGGCTCATCTTTCAGCACATGTGGATGGCCTGCTCCTGAGCCTTTAAGATTTCCTTCTTGAAGAGTGCCCAACCCTCCTGGACTCCTTTGCCCTTCAGGACTGCCTCCCAAGGGACTCTGCCAACCAATTTCCTAAACAGGCTAAAGTCTGCTCTCCAGAAGTCCAAGGTGGCAGTTCTGCTAACCACCCTCCTTACTTTTCCAAGAATCAAAAACTCTATTATTTCATGATCGTTATGCCCAAGACGGCCTCCAACCTTCACATCACCCACAAGCCCTCCTCTGTTTGTAAGCAAAAGGTCCAGTGGGGTGCCTTCCCTGGCTGGCTCACTTACCAGCTGTGTCAGGAAGCTATCTTCCACATACTCCAGGAACCTCCCAGACTGTTTCCTCTCTGCTATATTGTATTTCCAGCAGACATCTGGTAAGTTGAAGTCCCCCATGAGAACAAGGGCTAGTGATTGTGAGGCTTCTCCCAGCTGCTTATAGAATACTTCATTTGCCTCTTTATCCTGGTTGGGTCATCTATAACAGACGCCCACCATGACATCTGCTTTGTTGGCCTTCCCCCGATTCTTACCCATAAACACGCAACACTGTCATCACCATCATTAAACTAAAGACAATCAAAACATTCCCTAACGTACTCTAGGAGGAGGAGAAAACTCAGCTGGAGTTGCAGCCTTTACTCTGAGTGTTCACCATCCTGTCCAGGCAGCTGTTACTGGAGCTTGCAGGGTCAACAAGCAGGGTGCACAGACCTTCCCGCATGCCCTACTGTGAGAACTACCTTACAAACGCCTTGTCTCTCATTGCATGCCCTGTTTGCAGTGCTCCTTGTTGCTAGTGCTCCCTAGCACCCCCATGTGTTGCCATGCCTCTTCTATGATCATAGGGTTTCTATGATGAGGGTTGGCCGCCCAAGCTTTGTCAGCTACTCTCACGAGAGGTGCCGACTTGTGACAAGTCTCTTCATTACCCTGGGGATTCCCCTGCTCAGTAAACCTCCCTGTACACCATGATCCATGACTCAGCTGCCAAACTGACTGGATCTGGAGCAGCACACCTTGCCATGTAACAAAACAAAGCCCAGCACAGCCATAATATTGTTAGGATTCATAGATATTCCCAACTATTGCAACCATAGTTCTTTTTTTAACATCTCAACTTTCAGCAAAGAAAATGAGTGGCCATCCACTTTCCTTTGTACCATCTGTCTTTGCAAACTGGCTGGTTTTGATGGGACGTCTTCCAGTTAGTTCCCTTGTTGGTATTATTCTCTCTGATCCCCTTAAGTTTTGGAGAAATGAAATAGTCTTTTCTCTCCAGGCTGAATTTGGACAAGTCAGACATTACTTCTTCCTTATGCTTTTGGCTTGAAGATAGTCAGGGCTGTTGCAGTGCAGGCCAGAATTTAATCAGCCAAATGATGACTTCTGGGTATAAAGATCCTGGACCACAGATTTATCTCTGATGCCAACCAATCAGCTACTCAGTTGTTCTTTTTCTACTTGCCAGCTTGTGTAAATCAGCTGGCAGCACTTCAGTGTACTTAGGATTTGAAAAATCTGGAAGTTCAGTTAAAAGAACAATACAACCTCAGGGATATGACCAAACTGTCTAAGCAAGAGTTTCACTCACTGTAGCTCAGTTAGTCTGGCATGGAACACCATTTAGCAATATTTACATCTCCTTAGTATTCTTAATGAGGAATCTAGTTCTCAAATCCACCTTCAGCTTTTTGGAACCAGACAAAGGACAGAGCTAGACTTGCATAAAATTTTAAGTTCATACAGGCATATATGTGTGCATGCATGTGGATGTATGTTTATATTTTTCCAGTCATAGCAGGGACTGTTCCCAGGCCAAGATGTCTTCCCGTATCTTTTCAGAGTCCTTTTGGTATATTTCAAATTTCTCTCTTTTCGTTTGCCTTTTGATTTCGCCACAAAACCTCTCTGCTTCCATCTGCTTGCACAAAAGTCCTTGAGTTTTAAATGATGATTTATCCTAACAGCATTACTGAAGAATACCATTAATTGTAATCAAAACTGAGCAGATTCTGGTAAATAATAGTTCTCATTTTGTCACAATCTCCTCTACATCTAAGAATTTGTTGAAGAGAGAAACAAATTTAAAAATAATGTACAGTTTTCAACTGGTTATAACACAATTCTCAGTTATTCATTTCTGTCCTAATCACATTTTCTTCTCATGCACACACAAAATCTTTAGCTCAGTATCATTTTTCCCCTTTTTTTTTTTTTTTTTTCCTCCAGGTTATGTATGTATATATTTCATAGATTCATAGAATCACAGAATCATAGAATGGCTGAGGTTGGAAGGGACCACTGGAGGTCATCCAGTCCTACTTTAGCTACTTATACAAATTCATGAGATTCCCCCTGAGCCTTCCCTTCTCCAGGCTAAATAGTCCCAGCTCTCTCAGCCTTTTCTCATAGGGGAGTTGCTCCAGTTCCTTAATCATCTTTGTGTCCTTACAATGGATTCTTTCCAGTATGTCCATGTCACTCATGTACAGGGAAGCCCAGACCTGGACACACTACTTCAGGTGTGGCCTGACCCTTGCTGTGCAGAGGGGATCGATCACCTCCCTCAGCCTGTTGCCAACACTTTGGGTAATGCAGCCAAGAACATGGCTTAACAGCAAGGGCACGTTGCTGGCTCATGTTTGACTTGGTGTCCATCAGGATCCCCAGGGTCTTTTCTGCAAAGTTTCTTTCCAGCTGGGTACATGTACTTGTGCCACGGGTTGTTTCTCCCCAGGTGCAGAACTTTGCACTTTTTGAACTTCACAATGTTCTTGTCAACCTGTTTCTCCAGCCTGTCTAGGACTCCCTGGATGACAGCACGACCCTGTGGTGTATCAGTCACTATTCCCAATTTAGTGTTGTCTGCAAACTTGCTGAAGGTGCACTCTGCCCCACCTTCTAGATCATTAATGAAGATGCCAGAAACAAGACTGGACTCAGTATTGACCCCTGGGCTACACTGCTAGTTACAGGACACATAACAAGTTACTGGAAAACAGTGAAACCGAGACAATTGCACAAGCATTTAGAATCTGCTGGCTAGGTAGAACGTGCATGAAGTTATAGAAGTAACTGCAGAAGAAACAGAGAATATACCTGTAGTTCACTGTTAGACTGACAACTGAAAATTAGGTTACCATTTAGTGCATGGAAGACATCAGAGATTATGCAGGCATATGTGTTAACAATAAGTAAGATATACGTTAACTGTCACCTTTATTTTGGGACACAGAATTAAACCACTGTATTAAACACACAGCCAATCATTCACTCCATCCTGTAGTGGGATGGGGGAGAGAATTTTTAAATAGTTGACTAACCACAGACAAAGCTGGAAACATATGTAGGAGACATAACAATAGGATCATGCTAGTTTGAACATCCCAAGAATATTCAAAATTTTCCAAAACTATTTTAACTCACCTGGAGTAAAGGGTGTATTTGTTAATAGTTTCCATGATAAGGTTCCTGAAGTGCAAGAATGATAACCATACTGAGTACAAATACCAGATTAAGTTCACAGTTGGTGTAATATGAGCACATGCTATATACAAGCTGGCAAAACCATAAGCAAATTTAGGCCAGTCTCCAGAGATGATAAACAACAAGAAAGGAATTAACAACCTTGAAAGCACATAAAACAACATTGTGAATGAAAAAAACAAACAACAAAAACAACAACAAAAAACAAACAAACAAAAAACAAACAAAAAAACAAACAAAAAACCCAACACCATTGCGACCAGCAACTATTATGCTGATATAATGTTTATAACTAATCTTGTTTTAACATTCTTTGGTCAGATCTGTCATTATCTTAACCCTTTGAGACCCATATTGGGGGCCAAAAAGGACTGTTGTGGTTTAACCTGGCGGGCAGCTAAGCACCACACGGCTGTTTGCTTACTGCCCGTTAGTGGGAATTGGAAAAAAGGTAAAACTCGTGTGTTGAGATAAAGGCAATTTAATAGAACAGAAAAGGAAGGGATAATAATAATAATAATAATAATATATACACAAAGCAAATGATGTACAATGCAACTGCTCACCACCTGCCGACTGATGTCCAGCCAGTCTCTGAGCAGTGGCCCTCCTCCTCTACCCCACCCAACTCTCTCCACTTGTTATAGTTCCGCATGACATCATATGGTATGGACTATCCCTTTGGCCAGTCTGCATCAGCTGTGCTGGCTGTGTCCCCTCCCAGCTCCTGGTGCACCCCCAGCCTCCTCGCTGGCAGGGCAGCACGAGAAGCTGAAACGTCCTTGGCTCTGTGGGAGCACTGCTCTGCAACAACTAAACATAGGTGTGTTATAGGCATTATTTTATCTCTTAAATCCAAAACACTGCACCATACCGCCTGCTAGGAAGAAAATTAACTCTATCCTAACCAAAACCAAGACACCATATTATAAATCGTCCGAGAAGTTTGTTTGTTTGTTTATTTATTTATTTATTTACTGTCTGATAGCCATCAGCTGTTGCTTTGGTAGTATCATGGAGAAAATGGAGTTACCAGAGTAAAACAATATTAAAACTGGACAGCTCTTAAAACAAATCCCCCTCATGCTATGGTATACCTTTTTAGTTAAATCATTCCACGTGATTTCATATTTACGTTCTATTTCAATTTTGTCTCCTGCTTTAAAGGCTTCTATCATGTCTTGGCTTATAAAGGCTATGAACAGTACAAGAGGACTTGACTCATAAGTTCTGTTACTTTATCTCCACATCCGATGTGTGCAAGCGGTGACAGCAATTCAGACATGGATGACCTTTACCAGGAATTACTATGAAGTAAAATTGTCTTTAAAAATTTAAGCTGTGGCCTTTATTAGATACAAACTACCCTTCTGAGAAAGGCTGTTTTTGGCTGAAATGTTGGGTCTGCCCTCTGGTACAAACCTTCTCTGGAAGTGAGAAACAAAGTTATACCCAGAGCATTACTTTTTAATAGGTTTTCTTCCTCACCTGTTATGCTCTGAGATTCCCTTCATATTAGCTATCTAGTCTTTTTAACTGGAACAGATGATCATGTATTACCCCTTCAAACTCTACATGTCAGATAAATGCTACCTTTTCAGTGGGCTAATTTCTCTAACATAGACCTTGTTTCCCTTGCGGAGAATCCATACCTTGAAACCAGAGGCAAATTACAAGTCCATATATATACGGATTTATACCTCTACATATACTGCTCTATGGATGGACATCTCTGAAGTGCAAGAACACCATGAATTATATACTGTTCACAGATTATTGAAAAAAAAATATTAGTGAAAACGGCACTGCTTAACTGCATAGTATACATATAACCAATTAATTAATCTGTAATTTCATTTTAGTATTAGCCATGTAAATTTGCAAATCATTGCAAATGCCATGCAATTGTAGACTAACTACTAGGTTCTTCCTTCCATCTTCGTTTAAGCCTCAGACTAAGTTTTAAATATTGAAAATTGTATGGTGATTACGTCATACCATTCGACTTACTAAACAGACTGCAGAATTGCTATGGCCACTCTGCTTGTACAGGCTTATCCAAATCTTTAAATCCCATCGACTTTCATGCATTTTTGATGGAGCACTTGCTGCATATGAACAATTGAATATGTAGTGTTGGTACACAGTCTGATACAGTTCTGGTAGGTAAATGGTACTTGTGCAGTCTGGATGCACTAGCACAGACAAAATGCTCCATGGAGTACTTGGAGTGTTGTATTCCTCCTGAAAATACAGTCTAACTCCTTCACCCTTCAAAGTATGCTACCAAGTACAAGTGAAGGTGTCATTGTGCTGAGGACAGCAAAGGATTAAATCTTTTTCATTTGTCTCCAGGGAAAGAGAAACATTTCCTTTTATCTTTCCTTGCACTCTGGTTAAAAAATATTATCTGTTAAGTTGTTTTTGGCTTATGAAGCCTTGTTCATGATTAAATTACTAAAGATGTATGTCTGTGTAATCTACATAATGCAAATCTAGAGGAATACAGAGGTAAACTGAAGTATATTATTGGTTTTTATTAAAAAAAAAAAAGAATAGAAAAATTTATTCATGGACAAAACTAAAATAATTTTTCTTCACTCATTTCAAAGCTTATTTTAGATGCTTCCAGTTTCTTGATAAGTCCCTCATTACTCAGATGCGCTGTGATATTAAGAAAGATGAAACAATTATGTTGTGCACTGACAAAATAGAAAATCATCTACACAAAATACTCTCAGCCACTTGTGTTTCCATTCATGGTGATCTCAGAATGAATAGGAAAAAAGCATTGTCTTACTCAGGCAAAAATCTTCTATGCATTACTATGACTCAATTTGATTACATGAAATCAGGAAGTCTGTTTTATGTCTGTGCAGTGCTCTACAGCAAACCGATTGAAGAGGTAAGCTTCAATTATTTTATGCCTAACATACTAGCATTAATGGTGATTGAAAATAACTTCTTCAGCACCATAAGACCTGTAGAAAAGTATTTTTTTCTGAATTAGGTAGAGCTTTCAGCAGGTATCAAATACCAAAACACAGTTTTACCTGACTCTAAATTATGTAAATAACTGCCTGTAGATATAGGATATTGGAAGCTTACTATTTGTTGTTGTTGCTTAATTGCTTCATTCATGGATTTTACATTAGAAAATAAATAATTAAAATGATCGCATCTTCAAAGTGCTTTTTGGTGTTCTTCTCAAGTATGGAAAAGTTCAGTTCAGAATAATTTTTTAATAAATTTAAAGTAAATGAGAAAAAAATGGAAAAATAAAAAAGTGTGAAATATTCTGCTTCAGAATGATGCTGATATTCACTCATCTCTAAAGCAGTAACTTGAATGTAGTTCCTTGATTAGAGGAAATTATTTCTATCAGCATAGTGAGAAATTGTAAGATTTTTACCACTGTACTATTATGGTTCTACTCAAGCATATATTGGACAAAAGTTGTGCTATCTGAGACACTAGTTTAATAATATTTTGTCACAGCAACTGAGAAAAATGTATGATTTTCTTTATTGTTCCTGTATTTGTTCATGTTATTACCCATTACTGTTATAAAATAATACAGAAAAAAAAAAAAATCCAGAGAAGGTCAGGTTGTTTGGCAAATTTTACATGTGACGCCAAACAATCACAACCATACAGACATTTCCACTGGGATCCTTCACTTTTGTCCTGGCCTTTCATCTTTTAATATTTTTTTATTACAGATATGTAAGAAAATGGTAAATCATCATTCATAATGTTTGAAAATGACTCAAGAACTGTCATCAAGAAAGAAAAAATTAAGAAATCAGGTCAATCTACAGACACATCAAGTACAGATAAATGCAAGATCTACATGCAGGACTGAAGAATATAAGCCACTCCTTTGCAAAAGGGAATTCGAGCCTGGGAAGCAGTAACTGTTAAAGGTTAGGACGTAAGTAAGCTGACCACAAATGGCCAATGTGCCAAAAAAGACTATTTTAATCCTTACCCATCCTGTATAAGCAGCAGCCTTGATAGAAGATCCTCTTATCTGTCTATTGAAAAATGCTGTGACCATTCTTAGATATATCTGTTCCAGGGGTGATGACCACAATTAGCGGAGAAAATTCATAAACACTCACAAGAAAAACTGATGTTTGAAAATGTGTATAAGCAGAATCACTGATTGTGTGATAGAAGCACTTAAAGTGACAATATATAGATCAACAAATTCTGTAAGTACTTGAACAGAAATATAAGATGATTTTTTAACCTATTAAACTGAATTTGAGCTAAATTTACACATTTACACTGTTAGTAAAACACACTTTATTAAGCATTGTTAACTAAGAGAACAACTTGTATGGTTTTAGATTAATTCTCCACATTAGCAGTTTTTACTCTGACTAAATACTTTTCTAAAAGAGAAACTCCAGTTCAAATAACAATTGATTTGAAGAGCTCCTACAGCATGTGCTACACAAAAGGTCAAAATAGATGAAACCAGTGTTCTGACTGGTTTCAGTTCAGATTGTAACTTCTACAATCTATGAATTACTTCACAAAAAAATCTTGCATCTGATAATTTATTTTCTGACTGTGCATCAAAGGAAGAAAAGTGTGCTGCAATGCATGAAGCTAATGGCATAGGGAGACTTAGTTGCTGTTCACATCAATAGAACAGCTTGTTTAAACAGATGAACAATTTTCTTGGAATAATTATTACTGAAAGTATAATCTTAATAAAAACAATAACATTTAGAATAATATAAAAATTGTCTAGGTGACTACATAACACTGTCTAAAACAACTGTAACTTTTATGATGAAAAATTCCTCTGCTTGATCAGCTACTGGAGATGTCCTCTTCAGAGAGCTGGACAGGACATTATAGCAGAAAGACAAGAAGAATGGCTTGATATTATAGTTTCTGTATGTTTACATCGTAGTAGTAGATTACTGGTAGATCTTTACTAAATGAAGTAACAGAGATAAATAAAACCTTAACTTGAAATTGATACTATTGACTTGAAGGTTTATGCAGAGCTTAAACTCTACAGTCCTCTTAAACCGTGCCTTGTTTTTTTTCAGCAGTACTATGTTTAAAGGCTTTAGAAATGCTTCCTGAGTTTCGTAACATGAATAATATACCAGTCTAAGCTGAATGTTGAAAGCTAAAAAGTAAAACAAATTAATAAAGATAGTGATAAGGGACTTCTACTGTTTCATATATTACTGGGGGAGGGGAAGGTAAACACCCCCCCCCCCAAAAAAAAAAGGGGAAAAAAAACAACCAACCAAACAACTAAACAAAAAAACTAACCCTAAGCACCATAGAATAATTTAGGACTTTTACAGATCAACTACTTGGAGTTTTTTGACCAGTATACAGTTAAAACCATAATAAACTTACAAATATTATCTAGATGATAATAAACAGCTAATGATACAGTCACTAGAATCCTAAATCCATGTATCATCCTGGATGCGTTTTATATATGTTTATTCACATATTATTTATGGGATTTTGATAGATTTTTCATATAGCTGCTTATATTTTACACACAATTAATCGGAAGGTAAAAACTGTCTAAGTTTATACTGTAATCAGTTGAAAGTTAGAAAAGAAATAGTGAAATACATGCATGGTGTTTTATTTTCTAGTGATTAATCTCACTAGCCTTAATTTTTCTCTCTGAAATTATTGGAAACATAATAGCCAGTAGCCTGGCTCTGTAAAAGGACAGTATAGGTTTTTAAATGAGTGAATTTTGGTGCATTGAGTTTTGAGTGAACAAATAGAGATTAAAAGGGAAAAAGAAGCATTTGTTAGACTGTCTGAGGTGGGATGTCCAAAACGAGGTCCATCCCAAAACACTACTTTTCACTCTATTATTTTGCATGGTACTGTCCATGGTACAGAAACATATCACAGAATAACAGAATCGCAGAATGGTTAGAAGGGACCTGTGGAGCTCACCGGGTCCAACCCTCTGCTCAAGCAGGGCTACCTGGAGCTGGTTGCCCAGGACCATGTTCAGACAGCTTTTGAAGATCCTCAAGGATGGAGACTCTGCTACCTCACTGGACAACCTGTTCCAGTGCTCTGTCACCTGCGCAGTGAAGAATTGCTTCCTGATGTTTAGACAGAACCTCTTGCATTCCAGTTTGTGCCCATTGCCTCTTGTTCTAGCACTGAGTGCCACTGAAAATAGCATGGCTCCACCTTTATTGCATCCTCCCTTCGGGGAGGATAAGGATGACCTCTCTTGAACCCTGATGATACTTTGCCTAATGCAGCCAAGAATTCCATTAACCTTCTTACCAGCAAGCGCACCTTGCTGACTCAATGACAAGATAGCAAAGACCATCTCTTGCTCCTGCCCTTCTTGGGCTTCTGCTCCAGCACTACTTGGAAGATTCTTATTTTATTTCCTTTCTCCTTGACATCTTCTCTTTTCTGCCTCTTACCCAGGCATTTTTCTAATTTTTCCTTTGCCTTTGCTCAGGTGTCTCTCCTCCCTTGGTGTTGTCTGTTTTGTGTCTCTTCATCTCTAGTGGTTATTGCCTTTTTTAAAACATATTTTTGCAGAGACACCATATACTGCTCTGTCTGTTTCAGAGACAGCTGTGACTGGCAGTCCCAGATGTCCTCTTGCAGCCCATCACCCACTACCAAAACTTACCAATTAAGTTTGATGCATTATTAAATGGAATTTCTTTGATTTCAGTTTTGTTCCTTTGGCTCTTACTGTATTTCTTCCCATGTGGTAAGTCTGATTGCCTGTGGGATCAGAAGCCTACAGGGAGTTCAGAGAAGAAAATGGCCAGACTACTGGTAAAGCAGATGAAAATACAAACACAGTCTTTCAACTGGATGATTCATGATTTACCAGATGGCTTTAGTGCTATATATTGATAAACAGCTATTCATTACCATGTATAACTTATGAAGCTTCTCTCAAGACATGTGGAGACATTGATGTGGCATGATGAGCTCTCCAGAAACTTTGAGGACCTAGCGTACCTCGTTAACTGAAGTGAACTTCTGTCTGAGATGACCTGAGCCCAGCACTTCATATTCAATTCCAACTCTGAGGATCTTCTTCCTGTTTTTACACAGTCTTTCTTTCAGCCTAATCATGTAACTTTGATGCCCCTTAATAATTTGCTTCCTTAAAGATTGTATTATATACAATTAAAATGTCAAAAAAAGGCATTTCCAAAAACTGGATAAGTACACGATGCTCTTTGAGTCAAATTTATTCTAGCTACACAGCAGCTATCACACTCCTCACCCTCACCCTAGTCATGTTGTGTCATTACCTGTGTATTGTTTGACAAAGCACTTTTCCTGAGGTGCAGAACATTTTAAGTTCAGTTCCAATCTTTGAGTTTTTTTCTTTTTTTCTTTCCTATATGAAGTAGTCTTAAAGACTGTTCCCTCTCTGCTTTCAGGGATTTGGGGTGCTTTTATGTTTAGATCAAATGACACAAAAATGTTCCATTTTATAGCTTGTGAATGTTTAAGTTAAAAATATGTACCTTTGTGTTAACTGGCTCTTATGCTATAAGCTGCTATAACTGCAATGCAATAGCAATATAAATTTAACTACTATTCTTATTATTTATAGTGATAGTTTCATATCCACATCTCATTCTTCCAGCATTTGGGCTCCATGGAAACAGCTATGAACCCAGGAAGTTTGACTCAGTGTTCCATTCTACCCTCACAGATTTTTTTTTTTTTTGAACAGAGATCTTATCTACTCTTTGCAAACACTAAATATCTTATTGGAAAAAAATAAAAAATAGAAAATAAAATATTTCAGCATCTGTGGTCCTTGTCATGTGATATCATAGCAGTAAGTGCTTTATAAATGCAAGCATGAATTCAGACCCACTGCTACAGATTTCTGTCTATTGTTTTCAGACTTCTGCATCTGTCTCCCAGGAAAAGGCTGCAGTCTGGAAGACTTCTCCTTTCTGTCTGGATTTGTTGCTCTTTCTTTTTATTCTTCCTCATAGTCACTGAAGGCTGCCAGTCATTATTACCATACACAGTAAGGGACTTGTTCTCCTTCCGAATGTAAGCACATTGTGCTTCCTCTCCAACTTCATCTTCTAGCAAAAGGTTAAGAACCCTGGTGAAGTGAGGGCAAAGGGCTTCACATGGCTTACAAGTGTCAGACAGCTAATATATAATTCCTTTACAGCTCCCTTAACTTATTCCCTCTTCCTCTCTTCATCTTCAGCCTTGGTACATATAAGTTCTCTTATATATGATCTTCACAGGCTTGTGAAAAGCAAAAAGAAAATTCAGCTCCAGCATGCACTGTAAGTTGGGAAGATATTCTAAAAAGAACTAAAAGATAAGGGTACAAGTGAAATTCTGGAGTGCTGATGAACAAGTTTTGTGGGCTGTGCAGAAGAGCTGAGAGCCAGCATTCCTGGTTTGTGATGAGAGTGGACTATTAAAAATTAATGAAGGGCTAGAACATGACATGAGGGACCATTGAATTAGACAATATCTATTTCTTTTTGAAACAAAGTTAACCAAAAATCACCAATTAGCATATCCTATATCCATATCCATATGTGTATCATACACATTTTTTTTTTCTCTTGTATGAAATATTAACTCATTAAAAAATTCCTAGGTTGGTGTTAGATGACCTAGTAGAGCACATAACAACCACTTGTGGCATTTCTTTCTGAGCTCAAGAATCTACCAACACATCCTCTGTCTACAGAATGGATTCCTTCTACATGTACATCTTCATGTACAAAGAGCCATTTGGTTCCCAAGAGATTTGAACGGGGCTTCAGTTCATCTAGGAACAGAATAGCCATGCATATGCCTAATGTAGATACACTTTCTTTTTTTTTAGCATTTTGCAGCTGGGGGTTATTGCCAGTGAGCGTGGACATTTCTTTCCGCCATAGGCAGATCACTGGATTTAAGTAGCACTGAATGCAGCTGGAGTAACTTGTAGAAGATAATTCAATGATTAATGTTCAAGCTTCCAAATTATGTTCAAGCTGCGAAAGAATCAGTGGTGTTACAGAAACAAAACTTTATTCACAAGGTTATATATATATATATNTCATTGTTTCTTTAAATGTGAAGTTCTTCAAGGCTTAGGTGGCCAAAGAATAAGAAGGTGAAATATCTCCTAAATGACGAAATCAATAAAACTATGCTTTTGTCATATATCTTTCCTTTTCATATTCCAGTAAATTCCATATACCAGGCAGTTTTACCATGATAAGTTTATTTTTGTGCCACTGACAACATTGTCCATTTTGATTTCTAGAAGCCAAAAAAAGACCATGGCACAGCTGTGATGGAAGGTATTCAAAATTCTTTTCTGACATGGTTGGACCCACAAAATTAAAGAATAAAACTTCCCTCCTTATTGTTAATGTAGACCTGACCATATTTGCTGTTTATCTTAAACTCAGGTCTAAAAAAACTTTTACCAACAGTCAAGCCTCATCTGGTTTATCACTGCCCTATCCTGGCAGAAAGCAACAAGACCCTGAAGTGCTGCTGATGGCTCTTACTTGCCTGTGCAAACCAAATAGCACAAGGTCATTCAATCACCCTTCTTTCTCCATTTTTCCTAGAAGCTGCTGTTCTTTACATTATTATTTACCGTTTGAGTCAGAAGTACATTTTCATGATTTATTTATATAGCACATCAAGCTTTAAATAAAACATGTGGCTGAATTTAAAGTTCTGTCTCTAATGTGCCAGTTATGTGACTAATTCATTAGGTTTGTCACTAATTTATGAATTATACAAATGACTTTTTAACCATGAAGCTGATTTGGATCCATATTTCATGCTTTGGAATGTAAATATCAGTTTTATTTATAACAGTTTGTTTATAAAAAAAAATGAGCTTAAAAGTTAACATATAGACTTACCATTAAAACTATGGATTGCCCCCAGCAAACTATTGAAATACAGTTACCTGTAAAGATTTATATCTATATCCCAATTTTAAACAGCAGGCGTGCCTTCACCTTTCTAAGATGGATTCTGGCCTTTTCCTTTCAGGCATATGTAGGAGGATAGCAATGGGGAGATACTAATGCCTCAGGTTCACGCTGTCAGCAACAGAGTCTGTGCTGTCTTTTTCTGTTACTTCTCCTGAGTCTGTCTGCACTATAAGGCAGGTCTATCAGTTAGTATTTTGAATCTCTACAGTTGGGATGTCAAATCTCAATTATCTCCCCACTTTGACCATGTGGGAACAACTACATGGAATCAGAAAAAAAGCAGTCAAGTAAGGATAATAGAAATCAAGTGCTTAATGCATACAGGAGGCAAAATGATCTTTTAATTCAAATCGTTCTCTGAATGCTGGAACTAATCAAGTCTGTTTTTCAATGAGTTTGCATCTTTTGCCCTCTAATTCCCTCAGACACTATAAGCCAGATGCCTTTTCACCTTCTACCACTAGGTAGGGACAGCACTTGCTGTGGAGAGTAGACCAGAAAGTGGCTGCTGGCTGCTGGTAGCTCACTGCTACCACACAGAATGTGCAATCTGAACTCATCTCCTGGTGAGGACACTCATGCTCTCTCTCAAAGAGATATCACCCAGACTCTCCCCAAATTATTATCTACGCAAATTATTTCTAAGAGATGTACCTTTCTTCCAGATTTAATTGAAGTTGCTAAATAGCATTCAAGCCTTGTTAGGAAGAGAGAGAGACACAGACCTGAGTGCAAAAGCCACATTTCCATAACAAAACAGCCTGAAAATGAAGTGGTCATTACAAAGAATTAATCTCTCTCTTCAGGTTATTCAGGTTTCTCTTTTACGGAAAAAAAAAAAATCATAATGGAACAGCATCACTAATTCTAGGAAGTCTTGCCTGAGCAAACAGTGATCAAAAGCCTTCACTGAAAAGGTTACTTAAGATTAATGCACATTTGAATGCATCACCTGCTATATGCAGCATATTGTGCCTGGTGATGGTCAATACATGGATTTGTGTGCCCATTAAATACCCAAGCTTGCTTTTAAGAACTCAGCAATAGGATCCTATAAATCAGGCAGCACCTCATACTGTAGTGAGTTAATGGGAACTTATGGATTTGTCAAACCAGGGGATTGTCAAACGAAGTGTAAATCCATGCAAAACCATGGTGAAGATACATGATAGCAGCACACAGTAGGATTCGTAGCTTATGTAATTGAGGAAGGTTACTGAAGCAAAGTGGATCATTAGAAGTCCCATCTTACATCAGGGTAATGCATCTAACCTGGGAATTTGCACTGGGATGATTATACAATAATTTTGAATAGATAACCATTATAGTATAGGCAAGATTTGGTCACAGGCCATGAACAGAACATGACTGCCTTGAAGGCCATCAGTAAATGTTTAAAGAAGGAACTAGGGAACATGAACAAAGACTGTAGACCAGTGACATTTGGAGGAAATAAGATTTTGTGGGGTGGAGTTCTTTACATTTTGGCAGCATGATTCCCATTGGGATTTTAATGTTAACTGTGTATGTTGGGAAATAGTAGAGATATTTATTAACAGTAATCTTCTTTTCACAACAAGTGCAAGAACAAAAGCAAATATATCTAACTTGCAAACTCTAAAAATATTTTCTTTTTTTCTTCCATTAATGTTAAGAAAAGTGATTGCCATATATTGTTACTTCTTACTAGCTCTAGATTTCTCAACAATACATGAAACAAAAGAAAAAAATCAAAGTAGAAGTCTCTCTAAAATTATAAAAGCTTCATCTTTTTTGCTTCTTCTGAACAGATTTTCAGGATTCTTGGTAATTTTTTTCAACCACTGTCTTTATTTTATTTTATTTTATTTTATTTTATTTTATTTTATTATTTTATTTTATNTATTTTATTTTATTTTATTTCTGAACAGGATCCAGAGATCTGAATGAAGAGATCTGATATGAAACTATATTTTTTAAAAAATTTCTTATCCAGAAAAGGGGCTGATTTTTTAGAGAAGAGATTAAACATTTCTACAGCAAAATACTGATATTTGGATATTTCTTTGAGAGCTTTGTAACAGCCTCTGTGAAAAAGTCATCCTTCTGTCAAAGATGCCAGCTCTGTTGCTTGTAAGTTAAGTAGTACTTTGGAAATTATCCAGAGAAATTAGGGACTATTACATGAGGATAAAGGTATCAAAAATCAAGTTACAAGACATTTGATATTAATGCATACACATACATTATCCAGCTGAGCAATACCATTGTTTGTAATACAGATCCTGCCAGGACAAGGTTATCCCTTAGGCAGTCTCTTTTCCTTTATGGAATCCACATTTTAAAAATACCCCAAGCAGTGAGGGAAAAAGGAACACCAGACAATGTGACAGTGCTAAGCTTAATTAAGCAGACCAAGTGAGGGTCAGTCTGTCCTAGGGAGAGCTTTACACAGACACAGACACAGACACAGACACAGACACAGACACAGACACACACAGGCACACAGACACACACACACAGATACACAGACACACACACAAACACACACAGACACAGACAGACAGACACACACACACACACACATGCGCTCTCAGTTCTTGTTTGCATCTTCCTGTTGGCCATGTCTCTTGGCCAATTACTCACTTTTGATCAGGGCAAGACCGTGGAGCTCCTATGACATATTAAATGTCAAAGAATCTTTTAAATCAAAGGAATAGGCCATAATCTCATTGGTCTTTACTACTTTGAAAATGTCACATTCTTAGTGTGCCAAATTCTTTTCTTGGTTATGAATCTCTGAGTGCCATTTGGTCTCTCATTCAAGGACAGTTATTCCTGATTTACAATAACGTGGAAGGCTCTATGAATTCAACTGGATTTACACCTTTTAACCCAGAACAACCCTTGTCCTAGTGACTGAGACCCACTTCTTTCAATGCCTAAGCAGCAGAGTAGGTCATACAGTACAAATTAAAGGAGGTCTGAGTCATATTTTATCAATGATTTAGGGAGCTAAAAAAATTGTGCACTTTCTTCCTGCTAGTGTTTTTCCCAAAGAACTACCATTTCCTTTATTAAACATACAAGCGATGCAATCAAATCTATTTGTTTGAATTTTAGATTCGACCCTTTTAAAGCTTTTAAATCATTCAGTCAGAAGTGATTTCCTTCTGCATGCATGAATCTTTCTTCCTAGAATTATTTTTCTGTAGATACAAAATTCCATGACTGATTTGACCTTGAATTGCTTATCTGTACAGTGAAATTCCTTCTAAAAGAAATTTACTAAGTCAAGAAGGCAGAGAAATTCATGCCCCTTTACCCTGTTCCTGTCTCCCTTCCTGCCATTGTTACTGATCTCAAGTCCCAAAGAGAAAATTGAACTATTGAATGAATTGATTGGCACATACTACAGCTTGCATAAGCTTTGATCTTATTAGTTCTTCAAATAAATACTATTAGGTGTTGTGGTGTTCTAATGGGAGAACACAAGGCAAAACTAAAGCACTGGGTGAAATGGTACAGAAAACTTATTAGGGATTTCTTATTTTAACTAAAAATACTGAGTCAATGTCATAGTATGATGCCACTGAGCTTGAAAAACAGCACAAATGCAGCATTGTTTTTTATGATCAGTCCCTTAATTACTTAAGCACCCTGAAAGTCATTGAAGATGTTAGGGAGCTATCAGTCTGTATACATTCACAGTGATTACTGCAATACAACTGCCTCTAAGCGCAGAAGAATTAGTTAGTGCACAGAAACAGATCACAACTCAAAACAGAAGGTGACAAAGTATAACTTAAACTATTTAGACTGCAAAAAAAAATGCATCTTAGAGACTTACTGCATACAATCTGTCCAGACTGGGCTTGGGAGTTTCTAATTCATAAAACGGTGTCAGATCTGTAGACAAATTAGTGGTAATTTCTTCATATCTCACCTGAAATAATTCTGACCAGCTTTAAATTAGGCAGCAGGAAAGGAACAGAGTGTTTACTGATGAGGTATAAAAAAGAGAACCAGAAGAGAATCTTTCTCCTTGAGTAGAAAACAATTTATTATTTTCATTTAAACTTATTAACATAATGGTATAAATGTTCTTAAAGAGAATAGAAATATACTTGATAATTTTATCTTAAACTTCAAATTTCAACTTCAGCTATGCATGCGCTTTGTGATTGCCCGTGTAAGAACATACACATACACAAAGAGATGGTGTAGAGCCAAAGAGAGCATAGGTGAATTAGTGTCCAAGAACGGAAATTCAAGAACAACAACTAAAATCTCTAAGGAATGCTTGAAAACTCTCTGGCCACTTCTGGAACTTTGTAGCAGGCAAGTAGGACAGAATCAGCTCTTTGAAGTTCAGCTGCTTGTGATCAACAGCACTTTTCAGATGGCTGATGTTCAAAGGGAAATACTGTTTTTCTGCTTTAACACAGTTGCTACAGAATTTGTGAAGCATCACGACTTTTTTCAATTCTGTGTATCTGTAAGAGTCTAAGGTAATTTAAAATTAAACTACTGTATGTGAAATTTTTGATTTTATATTTACCTACAATTTATAGTCTCTTATTTATTATAAAGGTTAAATTTAAACTTAATACAAAGTTTCTTGTGAACTGATGCTGTAAGGTAGCATTCTGTATGTGGGGCAATGTTTTTAAACTATTCCTCTATTTAAGGAAACAAAAAATTTTAAATCATTTATAGCAACAAAGGTTGGTTCCATAACAGAGTTTACAGATAAATTAAGTCCAGTGTGCAAACCTTAGAAGTTTGTCTAAGCTTTTTGCCAATAAAATTTCCTGAAGCCTAAAATCCTACATCTCTAAAAGCTAGAGAACATCTTAGACTTCTCTTTTGTAGGATAGTTCAGTAGCTATAAGCAACGAGTAGTGCCTATCACTTTCTTTCTCTTTAACCATAAGTTAAGATATTTCTGGATGCTTTCTTTCATCACTCTTAGGAAAATAAAAAAAAATAAAAATAAAAAATGACCAGGCAGATTTCATTCAAGTTTTTCAACTAGATTCTTTTTTTGTTGTTTGTTTGTTTTGTTATGAGGTTACTACATCTTTGGATATCCCAGAGATGTTCAGATTATGTGCATACGCTAGATGTACAGCTTGAATAGAACAAGAATCCTGCTTGGAGCAGACAGTGCTGTACAGGTAATGCACAGTTCATGTGATAATGATCAGTAAAGAAATGGACAAGCCTCCAAAGCACTGATTGACTGTGGAGGTGCAAAAGTACACCTATAGAGGTGTACTTTTCATGAACAACACTTGAAAAGTAGGTAAGTCCTAGTGTTAGCTGTCCTGGACAGATGTGAGGCAGCACACTCTTTATAGAAGTTACAGACTTTGACGCAGAAGAATCTCTTACAGGCACTTAAAAGTTAGTTGTTACAACATGAGTAATCCCACTACAGCAAATGAAATGTTTACTTTTCTCAGGCCTACAAGTACAAAGGCAAGATTTTTTGAGCTCTGTCATCACTCTGAATCTCTCTACATGACTGGGATGCTCTGTAGATTTACTCACAGAATTTTTTTTTAGGTATGTCTTGTAAATATATTCATTATAAAAACTTTTTTTTTTTTCTCTCTGCATGTGAACAACAGGATTTGTTACACTACTGTGGCTACCATAATAGAAGTCTAATTGACTTGAATAGGAACAGAATCTGATTTCTCATTTAATAGCATATATTATATACTCCTTTGTTACTTAAGAAAAAAAAAACAACAAACTTTTAACTCACAATATGTCACATCTTCTACTTTGTTTACTTTACATATATTTTAGAGCAGGACACAATAAAATATTTCATTAGAGTCTAAAGAAATTCTGACATGTGAATTGATTAGTTCCCTTGCTATTGCTGTGCTATTTGTTATCATTACATTGACCAAAAAGGAAAAGTTTGTTTTCACTACATAGCAATTTAAAGGGTAGTTTGGGAAAATATAATCCTTGGAAATATTTAATAGTTTACTCTGAGCCTTTTGTCTTCACTCACCTTTCAGCCAAGGTGGTACTAGCATTCAGAATGACAGAGAGGTATACTGGAAGTGTACAGATGAATGTAGTCATTTTAATCATCCTCAGCACGATGTTGTAAGATACCCAACATTTATGACAAACTATTCCACAAATCTCTGATGAGACATTTCAGTAACAGGACTTATTTATATGCAGTCTGTTTCATTAATCTTCACAGTTACTGAAATACTATCTCACAAAACTGCCAATGTGCCACATTGCAGTATCCTTCTGGGGGCAGGGGGTTGGAGTGGGTGGAACAGACCCAGCATCTACAGGACTAATAATTTAGTACAGTAAATTACTATACCTGAATGTGAAACACTGCAGGTAGAATGCCATTCCTCAGTGGAAGCGTTCTCACAATACATGGGCAGTTTCCATAGTTGATAAAGGATCTCTTTACAATACAGTATGTTGCTCTATTTTTGTGGTCTGCATTTACCTGCCTGTTTACTTGTACTGGTGTGTTCTGTGTTCTGAGTCCTTTCTTCTTTGTCTTCATGAGAGTTCTTCAGTCTCACATTGATATACATAGAATCATTTGGTGTAACCTGGAGAAACCAGAAGAGACATGATCCAAAGCTTTTCTAAACGCTGGAAACCTTTCAGCCAGTGTACTCATTGTATTCATTGTGTCAACATGTTACAGTATCATTCCAGAAGAGGAAAACAAACAAACAAACAAAAGCCCCACCAAACCCAACCAACCAAACCAACAAACAAACAAAAAATCTAGCATCTGCAGGACTAATCATTTGAAACAGTAAATTGGCAGACCTGGCTCTGAAAAATTGGGTGGCCTGAGAAGAAGTGTAAAAGGCTTTTTTCCTGTTTCCAGACTACAGTCATCATTTGCTAGGCAGCTCATCTACATCTACTAAGTGCAAGAAGGAATCTCTATTCAGTTGATCTCATACACCATAAGACTCCACTTTCACTCCAAAAAATCCCATAAAATAGATACTTGTAGGGCCTGCAACTATTTAGAAAAAAAGTGTACATAGCACTTTAAGGAATTATTAGAAAATCTGAAAGAGACAGAACGTTGGCTGGAGAAAGGCATAAAAAACATCACTATGAAACATGCCTGATAATTTTTTTTTTCTGTACCAGTTTATTCTTATTCTTTTCTTTCTGTTCTAATACTTTCCTATAGCAATCTATCATTATGTGGGGAATAATAAAATATTTAATCTTATTATTATATTATATTATATTATATTATATTATATTATATCACTTATTCTTCTTATTATATTATTATATATTATTATTTATTCTTATTATTGTGCCATACATTATTATTATATAATTCTTATATTATACTGTATCATGTTATATTTATTCTTATTCTTTATTAAAAATAAAATATTGACAGCAGGTCTGAGGAGAAGGACTTGGGGGNGGGTGGAACAGACCCAGCATCTACAGGACTAATAATTTAGTACAGTAAATTACTATACCTGAATGTGAAACACTGCAGGTAGAATGCCATTCCTCAGTGGAAGCGTTCTCACAATACATGGGCAGTTTCCATAGTTGATAAAGGATCTCTTTACAATACAGTATGTTGCTCTATTTTTGTGGTCTGCATTTACCTGCCTGTTTACTTGTACTGGTGTGTTCTGTGTTCTGAGTCCTTTCTTCTTTGTCTTCATGAGAGTTCTTCAGTCTCACATTGATATACATAGAATCATTTGGTGTAACCTGGAGAAACCAGAAGAGACATGATCCAAAGCTTTTCTAAACGCTGGAAACCTTTCAGCCAGTGTACTCATTGTATTCATTGTGTCAACATGTTACAGTATCATTCCAGAAGAGGAAAACAAACAAACAAACAAAAGCCCCACCAAACCCAACCAACCAAACCAACAAACAAACAAAAAATCTAGCATCTGCAGGACTAATCATTTGAAACAGTAAATTGGCAGACCTGGCTCTGAAAAATTGGGTGGCCTGAGAAGAAGTGTAAAAGGCTTTTTTCCTGTTTCCAGACTACAGTCATCATTTGCTAGGCAGCTCATCTACATCTACTAAGTGCAAGAAGGAATCTCTATTCAGTTGATCTCATACACCATAAGACTCCACTTTCACTCCAAAAAATCCCATAAAATAGATACTTGTAGGGCCTGCAACTATTTAGAAAAAAAGTGTACATAGCACTTTAAGGAATTATTAGAAAATCTGAAAGAGACAGAACGTTGGCTGGAGAAAGGCATAAAAAACATCACTATGAAACATGCCTGATAATTTTTTTTTTCTGTACCAGTTTATTCTTATTCTTTTCTTTCTGTTCTAATACTTTCCTATAGCAATCTATCATTATGTGGGGAATAATAAAATATTTAATCTTATTATTATATTATATTATATTATATTATATTATATTATATCACTTATTCTTCTTATTATATTATTATATATTATTATTTATTCTTATTATTGTGCCATACATTATTATTATATAATTCTTATATTATACTGTATCATGTTATATTTATTCTTATTCTTTATTAAAAATAAAATATTGACAGCAGGTCTGAGGAGAAGGACTTGGGGGTGTTGGTTGACAAGAAGCTCAACACGAGCCAGCAACGTATGCCTGCAGCCCAGAAAGCCAACCGTATCCTGGGCTGCATCAAAAGAGACATGACCAGCAGGGTCATCACCAGGGAGGTGATTCTCCCCCTCTACTCAGCTCTTGCAAGACCCCACCTGCAGTACGGCATTCAGCTCTGGGGCCCCCAGCACAAGGAGGACATGGACCTGTTAGAATGAGTCCAGAGGAGGGCCATGAGGATGATTAAAAGGCTGAAACACCTCTGCTATGAAGACAGGCTGAGGGAGTTCGGGTTGTTCAGCCTGGAGAAGAAAAGGCTCCGGGGAGAATTTCCAGTCTCTTGGGGAGACCTTCCAGTTCCTAAAGGGGGCCTACAAGCAAGCTGGGGAGGGACTTTTTGTCAGGGAGTGCAGTAACAAAACAAGGGGTAATGGTTTTAAACTAAAAGAGGGTAGACTTACATTAGATATAAGGAGGAAATTCTTTACTCTGAGGGTGGTGAGGCACTGGAACAGGTTGCCCAGAGAAGTTTTGGATGCCCCATCCCTGGAGGTGCTGAAGGCCAGGCTGGATGGGGCTTTAAGCAACTTGGTCTAGTGGGAGGTGTCTCTGCCCAAGGCATCATGGTTTGAATTAGATGGTCTTTAAGGTCCCTTCCAACTCAAAGCATTCTATGATTCTATGATTTTTCCTGAAGTGATGAAACAGCCTCATATGTTGGATTGTATTGCTTTAATCTTCCTCTAACCTGAGGATGAGGATCAAGAACATCCATCATTACTACTTGTCTCAAAGAGAAGAATAAAAAGGATGATACAAAAATATATGTTAAATGAATATTAGGCAGTTGTACCAAACATGGATACACTTTTTATTCAACTACATGATATTATGGAATGTTTCCTTCCTATGGCCTTAGAACTAATTAGAAAAATAATATAATTTGGGAATGATATTGTCAAAAATACCATTTGTAGAGCCTTATTCATGACATCTTATTCTTATAAGATGCTTTATTCTGCATCATAAAAGCTTTAAAGTTATTTCTCGAATTGAGACAGAAATGGATTTATTGGTTCAAATTTGACTTAAAATACATCATAACTGGAGATATATGATGAACTAAACAATGAACATGATAACAAAGAGAAATTGAAAGTGGTGAAATACATAAAAAGCTACCTAAAAATTAAATTAACTTTATAGACAAAATTAGGAATGAAGGTAAGGTATAAAGGTATTGTGGGTTTATTGCATAGTTTTTTTTTTTTTTT